>OZ014552.1:5705165-5877665 GCA_963966155.1 Clivina fossor | reverse complement strand
CGAAATAGGAAAACTGGCTTTGAGTAAACTGAATCAAGGGGTATATGCTAAAAATTGAATATTAAATGGTGAATGACAATATTAAATTTATAGGTTAAGCTATTATTCACAAACATGAAACTGACGTTTCAATTATATAACTTGTTTACTTCTACAATTTAATTAAGCAACAGTTCATATCTAAGTTATAAATAATCGATTGATGTAATTGTTTTTAAATTTTTTATTTAAAGTGTTACAAAAGTTTAAAATGTGCAACGTAAGACGTGCCTTATCTCTATAGTCTTGGGCGGGTAACATTGTATAATTTATATGATATGAAACTGAATTTATTTATAAAATTGAAATATTTCAATGTATTTATAATAATCTAATATCCAAACACAAATTTATCTATCTGCTTTAAATGTGCACCAAAACAGAAACATTACATTATATTACATAGTATTTTTATAAAAAATTCGGAAAAATAATAATTTTTACGGGCCACGCGTTTTGTTTTTTGTGAGTAATGTAATAATGTTTTGTAACAGTGCAATATTTGTGTAAATGCATCTGTCAATTTATCGTGGAGCGTTACCTTATGTTATGTTTACATTTTGAAATTTAAATTAAAATAAACGTTATTGTTGTAAAAATATTGTTTTATATCAATTATTATTGTATATTATAATTACGCGTTGTGAAGACGTATATAAATTTTCAAATAAAACACGTGGTTTTGATATTGACATAACAGATACAGGCAACAGTGTTTTGTTTTTACCGCATGAGGCGCAGACTACTTATTGATGGTGCCGTGCCAGTTGCGTACGTGCCAGTTGCGTAATCGTTAAGTAGTGTCATTTGCGTACAAATAAGAGTCGGGTCAAACCCAGAACCCAGGTAGTGAAGCTAGTTAGGCCAAGTGCCAGATGCGTACAGCGGTTATATAATATTTATAATACGCTATAATATCATCGCACATAATTTTTACAAATAATCAAGTAAGTATTTAATTTTAGAATTGACCAAGTTTATATTTATTGGTTCAAATTTGATTTGTGTAGATTAATATTTAATAAATTCACCATATTTGTGCGCAAATGGCACTATTTAACGACTGTACGCAACTGGCACGTACGCAACTGGCACTATTTTCTTATTGATACACTAATACGTCATGACAAGCAAATTTAAATTTGATATTTAAATTTAAAATTTGTTTTTTATTTATTATAAAAAAATTTTGTTTTAAAACATATAACTACGTAGTTATTTTAATGTATATTTTTGATAAAATTAATAAAAAGAGAATGTGCAACAACTCCATTATGAAAGAAAAATTCAAGCGAATGAAAATTAAATTTTCATTGAATGCAAAAAATAAACCCTTTTTTGCAAGTATCCTATTATAAGAAATGTGCTATATATCGCAAGAACATGATAGATTCACAAAATTATCAAATAATTTCCTTTTAAATCAATTTATTCCAGAACAAAACTACCTGTGTATTCAGTATAGACATTACGTTTCTATATTTACGGTTATTCTATTACTTTGCGCAATAAAATCAAATAATCAGCCAAAACAAACAAAACTATTGTATAGTCAATAACCAATCAATTCTGGGTGATATTTGAGATAACAATAATAATTGGTATGCGAATATAAAAACGCATTCATTCTTTGTTATAATTGTCCAATCAGTACGACAGAATTTCATTTGCAATTTTCGGTTTGGATTCTCCTGACAAACATTTGAGATGATCGTTAAATTTACTGTGTATATTGTCGGGGATTAATTGCATTTTAGTATATATATATATATATATATATATATATATATATATACAGGGGTGGATTTAGACACAAACTAACAAGAAAATATATCGAGGTGTCCATCGCCGATTTAAATGAGCTTAGGTATTCAACTGTCAAGGTTTAGTGGGTAAAAATTACCCCCAAAATTTACGGTAAATTTCTAGAAAAAAAGTGTAAATGTAAAAATATATTCTTTTTTAAGAGCTATCTACCGATAACATTAGCTTTTTCAATTCGATTTATAAAGTTACCCTTTTGCATTTTTTACATATATTTTACTCCATATTTAATTGTTATGTATTTTGTTTTTCCAAATTTTGTACTATATTAAGGTAGTCCAATAAAAAATTAAATTGATGTGTTTTAATTTTTCTAATTATTCATTGTTTTAAGGGGTCATCTACACTTTATACAGACACCCGTATGTACCCATAAGTAAGTGTAATTATCTATAACTCGTTAATATTAAATGATATGACAAAAAATTATTAGATATCTTTTTATTGTTTTACATAAAAATAATTTATGAATTTAAATTTTTTTCATAACTTATCAGTTTCTTATATTAAAGCATAAAGCATAAAGTTCTAATTTACATTAAAAAAAATGCTAATGTAATTTTTTTATAAAAAATTACATTAAGGAATAATTTTATCCGGTTTTTGCAATTAACCGACAATTTAGAAGCCGGTTTAACCGAATACCGTTATTTTTTAGTTGAAATTAATTTCAGTTGTCAGCCTTGATAAAATTTAATATTAAGAGGATGTGCAATACATATACCAAAATATGTAGATATAATAAATTTTATTTTATTTCAAAAAATGGCAGTTTTGACCATTTCCAACCCTACATGATATATATCAGTTCTGTGTTGTCTGCGTAATCAAGAAGTTCTTCAATTCATCTTCATACTATTTTAAATAAATTTCGAGTTACTTATTTTATATATAATATTCCAAAAACTATCTACGAAATTTAATAAATTTATATACATTCATTTATATCGATTTAACAACAATTTCTTATATCTTTATACTATAACGAAAATATGACTGACTTTTATAACCAACAAATTACCACATGTTCCTCATCCACATATTGTAGCATTTAAGACGTTGGCCTGATGACGGTAAAACCATACCGAAACTAGTAGCCAGAACTCAAAAATAAAAAATCAAATATAAATTGAATATAACACAACCCCTTTTTTTTGACTCCTTCTACATAAATCTTCACTGGTGTATTATGGATACTTATATTAACAAAAATGATATACATCATTGAAAAAAGAAAAAAATTTTCTATTTAACTAAGTCAGAGCCGACTATGACTTGTATTTAAAAAACAAAACTTTATGTTATAACCCGAGAATTAACGGAGATTTATAATATCCGTTAAGACCATTTCATTCTACTCAAAAAAGTGACATGTGACAATTATTTTCATCTAATTTAAAAAACCATCGAGATATCGCCATTTATCAAAATACGGAAAAAGCGAACTTTTCGCCATAACTCGAAAACAAAAGACGATAGTTAATTTTTGTTTTCATAATTGAGCTTCTCTCAAAATAAGCGATCGAGGATGCGCGGTCCATTTTTCCATCTTTTATAGTTTCCGAGTTCCTCTATGAAAACGTCCAAATTTGCCCACTCTGTATATGGGCGATCCTAAGTCGTAGTATTAACAGTGCCCGCTTGGATTATTCCATTACAATGCAATATTTTCATGAAAGAGTGTTTCATGGCTTATCATAAAATTTTCGCTATTATTAAAAGTATCACTTTTAAATAAAAAAACAAATTGAAAAAACTGCTGTGGAAATGAGATTTTTACGTGAGGTATGTGGTGTAACTAGAAGGAATTGGGTCCGAAATAGATTAGTGTAGGATGAGTGTGAAATTGAAAAAAATGTTGTAGCAAAAGTTGCCGTGTTAGTCAGTTGAAATGGTTCGGACATCTTGAGCGATTGCCTAATGAGTGTTTAGTTCAAAAAATTTATATAAATGATTTTGAAAGTGTACGTTTGCAAATAGATGTCCGATGAGTAGTTGGAGTGGTATGATTGATAAAGTGGCTTGCGTGAGCAAAAGTTTCCAAGTAGAAGAAATAGAAGAACATGTATGAGAGGAATAATGAATATGGCTGAAGCTAAATTTGCTTGTTTGGATAGATATGCTTGAAGGAAACTGATTTCGGAATAGTAGAAAGAGTTTGTGCAACACTCTGTCGGTCATGTAGCAGTAAATAAATAAGTTTCTTAAACAGCAAAATATAAAAGCAGAAAATGTACTTTTACCTTTGTTCGAAAAACAAAATAATTAATTTTTAATGTGTTTATTTTTTGGTTGTTACTTTATTAATATTCCATGCGGCACTAGTTTTTCGTTGTATATGGAAACAAAATCATTATATAAAGACCAAAAAAGTTTATGACGAGTTAGTTGATGACGACTCAGTTAGTTCACAACTGATTAGTGTTTAGTGTGGTTTTTAATTGGTCTGAGTTAGTTAGTAAGAACCAAACCATTTCTCCCGGATAGAATTGATCCAAACGCTATAGATATTATTAATCTTAGTGGAAGAGTATCCGAGATATGATGGATATCATGAGTGGACACTACCATCTGGCAAAACACCAACACACACTGGGCATAAAGGATAGCCCAATATGCAGAAAATGTGGAGAGTCATTTGAAACATCTCTACACCTGATTTGCGACTGTGACTCTCTAGCTCAAAAAAGATACAACAAGTTTGGACTAGACGAGATAGAGAGAGAGACTCAGTGCATAAATTGCCGTGGACCAAGATACTGGATTTCATAAGAGAGACAGAACTTCTTACATGAGATAGATCAAAGGGACAGTACAATAGGCCACTAGGCCGCAGTGCTCTGGGACTCAATGACACCAACCTTTAGAATAGATAGACAGATAGTTAGTAAGAGAGCGACGATCAAGTGCAAATTACTATCCATTCAAACCCCGTTTTGAAGTCAACTTTGTTTTGAGCCAGTCTTGTCTGAAGTTCTGATAAAATGAATTTTATATTGTAAGTTCAACTTTTTTTTATATATAGATGTTAACTTAAAATTTTTATTTATAATAATTTTACGATTCTACTTGTTTATTCTGAAATACTTGTTTTGTTACAATTCAATTTTTCCTTTTATATGTTTTAAACCGCCACTCAACCTGTTGCCTTATACTTCAAAGCTTTGGGATGTAAACTTTAGTGGCCCCCAATAACTATGCATAAGTTTTCTGTATTACCTATCGATCGTAATAATAAAATACGAGGATACAGATGGCGCGCATTTATACAAGGAGTTGGGAAAGTCAATGCAAACGTCTCATAACTTGGTACAAAAGAACATTTTGAAATTATTTAACCAAACTTACCTTATTAAAGTAATGTTTTCTGCAAGTTTTAAAAAATATTTTAATTTCCACTTAATCACAGTGAACTAATATACACAGTGGTATATATAGCAACTAGCTGCTATATAATAATGTACATTATTTTACTAGTAGTAAAATAATGATATTTTTCTTCATAGGCAATTAAGTAACGTAATGTTAATATTATGACAGACTTGAAGAGAAGTGTTATTTTAAATTCATGAAAATATAAATAACATATTTTTATAATATTAATAAATTGTCAAAAAATACAAATACATACTAATAAAGAAAGAAAATATTTTTAATATATTTCTTGTTTAACCAGGTATAAAATCACTTTGACGTAATCATTATTACTTTTTTATAAAAACAATGTTTCCATAAATTTAGCTATATTACATGTATTTTTTTTCCTTTTTTTATGTCTTTAAAGAAAATTGCTTTAACTTTAATAAATATTTAATACATCAGCGTTTTTTCAAATAAAATTAAATGCTATGTTTATATATATATATATATATATATATATATATATATATATATATATATATATATATATAATTAAAGAGACCTCATTCACAATTTTTTATTATTTTTTACCATTTTCTTTTCGGAAGCATATGGTAAAGTATATATGCAAACAACATCTATCTTATATGGTTGGACCATCAAAAGAATTCTCTTGCGCTACGTTTTTGTAAAATTACAAAAAGAAACGTGTAAAGATGTGCAAAAAATGCAATTGTGCAGTATCCAGAGTGGTCAGAAATTGTATACTCGCTCAAAAATAGTTTAATTCTCACAAATATTATATATATATATATATATATATATATATATATATATATATATATATATATTATTCTACTGTTAATAATGATATTAATAGCCGGTACTTTTAATATCTTTTGTTTATAAAACTGCTTTTATTTTTGTTTTAAAATAAATTTTTACTTCTACCTCTTATCAAATATCAATAGTATTTCTATTTTTTATATATTTATTTATATCTAATATTATAAAATTTAAATTGCTTAATAAGTAATTTTAAATATAGGTCGGAAATATTTCGGAAGTATTTCTATGATACATTATAACTTTAATATTGTAAAAAACTTTCAAAACTCATTATGTAAAATAAAACGGCTTTAGGTTTAAGTTCTGTATTAATATTTATTAATAATCGACATTTCTACGAACTCTACGTCTGTCTTCATCAGGAAAGATAATACAAAAGCCATTTATAGTAAATAGCAGAACATAAAAACAAGTTATTAGGTATCATAAAATTCATAAAATTTATAGATTTTTAATTAATAGAAACCAAATTTTATTTTTTTTAGTAAATAGTTGATATATTTATATCAAGACAGTTTCAGTTTTAGTTACCATGAATACAGTAGTAATCTATATAATTATTTTGGGCTGGTATGTCGTGGTCACTCTATCCACGTCCAGACGTTTTGCCATTTACAATGTATTTTACAGCGAATCGTCTGCGACAAATATAAATCAAGCAGGGCATACCAGCCCAAAAAAATTATTTAGATTCAATAACTACAGTAGTTTAATACAATACGATGAGGACGGGTTCTGTGGTGACCGCAGCAGATTTTTATTCAACATACTTATTTATCTATTTACATTTTTGTCGAGTAAAATTTTTTACAAAATTATTTTGTGCGTCATAACAATATTTACAGAAAATATAAACAATTTTTTTTAATATAATCAAATATAGAATTCCATTCTTGCTACAAAAAATAAAAGCCCGTATTTTCACCTCAATTTCAAAGGTGATTTTTGTCAAAATTAAATTTGATGTTTACTTAAAATTACTTATTAAGCAATTTTAATTAGTTAATTTGAGTTTTCTAATATTAAATAGGAAAAAATATATCAAAATAGAAATATTATTCATATTCGATAAGAGGTAAAAACAAAATAGATGGAAATACGGGCCAAAGTTTTTAATTATATTAGCAATTGATTTTGACAGTCAAGAGACTTTTTTTGATAGTGTAAAAGTAGTTTTGTTTTTATTATTATATCAAAAAAAAAATGTACTACTCTAATACAATTTGCAAAAACCAAACGGTAAAAAAAACGTTGAATAACGAAACTGTAATTTATCGAAAAAGCGACAACAAAAACCGGTAGTAACAGATGTGGACGACACCTGCTAGATTCGGATTCATATTAAGTTGAACAGAGTAAAACCTAGAGCCCTTGCTTGACTACTCAAACAAAATGCAATAAACAAAAATTCTTATTTTATCAATATTTCATTAATAACATTGGACAAAAGTACAATAAAAATTACTCGTTATTTAAAAAGTAATTAGGCATTTCTTAAGGTAGAAAGTGGCGAATATTATGTTGGCGCACACTGAACTAAAGTTAAGTGTACCCCCAAACCGCTGGATAAATAAATTTTACTGCGGGAATGCTGTATGAGAAAGGTACTTTTATCATTTTCATTCGATTTTGATATTTTTTTAAAAGCTACCTATTAATTATATACAGTGTGTTCCCGGATTGAGTTCACTATAGGTGTAATCGGCAAAAAATTTAAAAATTTCATTATTATGGTTTGGGATTCCGCCCTGCCCTGCTTTGTCTGAAAACAATTTTAAGCATATATTTAGTTTTCTAAAAATCATTGCGGCCATGAAAAATGTGAAAAATTATTTTATGTTCAGGTAAAGTGCATTTTTGGTCAATAATACGGCATAATGTTTTTAAGAAAAGTTGTTCAAAATTTGAAATTATGGCTCTGTGCAAAATTTCAAAAAATCGGCTAATTTTCATTAAATCAATTTCAAACAAACATTCAAAGATTTTGATGTTTATCTAAGATAATAACAATCAAATGTTTCTTTTGCGACTAGTTTTTTACATTTTTCATGGCCGCCTTAATTTTGAAAAAACTAAAAATATGCTTCAAATTGTTTTCAGACAAAGCAGGGCGGGATCCCTAAACATCAAAATGAAATTTTTAAATTTTTTGCCGATTACACCTATAGTGAACTCAATCCAAAGACACACTGTATATATATATATATATATATATATATATATATATATATATATATATATATATATATATATATATATACCTAACGCAAACTCATTACCCGGATGTTTAACTTGTATTAAATTCATGTAGGCACAAAATATTACAAGCTCGACTTGGTCCGATTCCTGTAAGACAAGTTTTTGGGGGAAAATCTGGAAAAAGGGCTAAAAATGGCATTCTTGAGAGCGCGGTAAACCCTCTAAATATTTTTTAAATGGCAAATGAGCTCGTATCTGTCTATTTTAGACCAAAATCTTTGATTTTTAGCCAAAGTTATGTAGTTGTTATTTGTTACTTGGTTTAAAATACCTAATTAAAGTTGTCTTTCAGTATTATAATCTATTCCGTATATATTTTTATGAAAATCTGTCACTTTTTGTGACATCATTTCAATTTAATTACATACTATTTGTGTTTAACAAATTTTTTACTTAGACTTACGTCTCTACATACTAACTGCTTTTAATCCGTTCCGTTGAACGATGAAAACAAATTACGTGTTTCGTGGCTTGATTCAACCAAACTAGCTTGTTGCTTTCAACGTGCTACGTTTATGCATAGTTTTTCAACGTTTAAAAATTATAACTGTCAATTAATATAAATGGTAAGTGTGCTTTTATTTTTTTTTCCCATATCTGACAATCCTAAACTCATCCTAGCAACGAAACAAAAAATAAATAATGTTTGGTTTTTTCCTAAACGTCAAAGCCGTCAAAGTTTCGAGATTTTGTGCGATTTTGTGAGGTAAAATTTTTTACAGGGTATCATGTAACCGTAGTTAATGACTTATAGCTTTGGAATCCTATTTGAATAAAAATTTCACTATAGATTAATTTGTTTCTTGTGTATGCACACAAATAAATCCAAGAGGTATATTTCTATAAATTACTTTCAATTATAATTCTGTATTAATAAAAAAAATATATTTGCAATTTAATTTGATATATCTCAAATAATTTTCATATTCGAATGATCGATTATTTTTCATTCGAATTGTTTCATCACTACTTATAATGTAATAGACCTTGAACAAATAAATGTTCGTATTGTCATTGTGAAATTTAATATAATAATACTCAAGAATATTGAGATTTTATATTTTTCCCAAAATTTCACAAAATACTCAGTCATTGAATCGGCTGTTAAGCTATGCATCAATGACTGGCCAGTTTAACCGTATAGACACGTGTTTCGGTCTTTAGGACTTCATCAGTTCGGTGCTTTGATCAGTTGCTGAAAGGCAACTGATAACCGATGTTAATTCTGGCTGCCTTTTATAGCAAGTACTTCAAAGCGATAACAAAGAGTAGCAATAAATACCACCAACGCCATCTATACAATAATGCGATAAGCAATTATAGTAATAGACTTAACAGCCGGCTTAACAGCCGATTCAATGACTGAGTATCTTGTGAAATTTTGGGAAAAATATAAAATCTCAATATTCTTGAGCATTATTACTTATAATTTAGTTACTTTATAATTTATTTTGGTGTTTATGAAATTGAGTCTAAATCCATCGGAATTTTTATTGTGTACATTACCGTACTAGTAACATAATGACCCCTTTTTACATATACAATATGGCAACGTTACCTATATTAATATTATGAAACGCTTGAAGAAAAATAATACGTAACATTAATTATCAGAAATAACACATACTTATAGTATAATATGTGACAGGAGTAGAAGTTTGTTATATTGTTTAATATACTTTGTTTTACAAATTATTATTTAAAAATAATTTAAATTTTTATTTTCGGATTAATTAAAAAACACATTTTATCACAATTTTTAATGTATTTTATTTTTATTAAGAAGATAGAACATTTTAACACAAAAAATATTATAATTATGTCTGGGTTTTATTTGCAATATCTTTTCCATTTTCATTTAATTTTTGACGAATTCACGTTTTAATGTTGCAATAGTAATGCATTTCTTACAATTAAATTTATATTAAAACAAAAATTAAATATTAATTTAATAAGACAAAGAATCTAAAAAGACTTACAATGTATAATTATTAATATCAGAAAAATCTAGCTTTGTTCTTTAAAGAGAGACTGGATCCATGAAATAGTGCACAATTACTCATTTAATATTTTGAACTACGTATTTACGAGGGTAGTCCCAGAAGTAACCGATCTGACGTATAGATGGTGGTTATTGTTTGAAAAGAATGACTATGATAGAAAGTACCAACTTTATAAAACTTAAGTTTAAAGTATGACGACGCTACGTTGTTTAGTATTTGTTTGGGGCAGCCATCAATAAGTGAACGCTCTCAGAGTGAACTTGTAAACATATGAAAAAAATTGATCATTGCTATATGTGATATAGAATACTTTCATTTAAAAGGCTTCTCGGTCAACCAATATCAAAGAAGGCTATTTTGAGGAGCTCGGCGATTCTCACACAATAAAGATATTAAACATCTTGCTAAGAAAAATGTATCGAGCTAAATGGAGACTATGTAGAGAAATAAAACAATGTTTTCCCAGTTTTTGTGTTTTCTTTGTTAGATCGGGTACGTCTAGGACTACTCTCGTATGTTTAGGGGTTTATCAAGCCAAGTAGCTTGGCTTGAATAATAACAAGATTAGAAGCATGGTAAATATATATAGAGACAACTTCGACAACATTAGTTGGCAACGCTATACAACAATAAAATTACAAAATTTTTACGAATACTAAAAAATTATTTTGTAAAAATTTGACTAATTTTGAATAAATAATAAAGCTGTAATTGATTTTTTTCAAAGTTAGTGTTTTTGTCACAAATTTAAAATTTATGTGGGCATTTCGAGAATCTTTTGTGAAAATTTGGTTAATACGGATAAACAATATAGCCATAATATATTTTCAAAATATTTATTAATTTTTTTTTGGAAAGTTGGCAATACTGTATTTTACCAGAATTATATAATTTACAAAAGCACTAGACAAAGTTATTGAAAAAATTTAATTCAAATATGACAAACAATGTTATTTTCCTTTAATGCAACCAAACTAAACTCTCACTATTATAAATCAACGTAGACACCAATGCATTACTGTATACACTTAAACGGGCTTCTTTGGAAACATTACTTTTCTGACATAGGAATAAATCTATTAGAATTTATTATGTTAAAATAAAACGACAAAAGTTCCCAAAGCTCCAAGCAGACTTTACAACCAGCATTAATTCCTTTTTTAATCTCACAATCAGTGCGACCAATCTTAGACAATAAACCCCACAAATAATTATGGCTGTCTTAGGCCATGCAGAGGTCCTTGAGCATACAAACTTTGGGGCTCTTTTAAAAAGTAAAAAAAAAATGTGAATAAAAATATCAGTATGTACTTTTATTTAGTGACTTTATTAGTTATTATGATTAGCTTTACACAAATCGAATATATGTAAAGTGATTAGTGTTCTGAATTGAACTATCGTTAATGATAATAATTCTGTTGTGCAAAATCTTCTATTATGTCTTTCTATCGAGTGAAGTTAACTAAACCAGAAAATAAATTTTAAATAAATTTATAAAAAATTTTATCATTTAAATATTTGTATACATTTTAAAATTTACATTAAAAAATTTGACGCTATGTATTTTTTTATATTTTTTTAGATTTAGTAAAATTTTATTCACTGTTTAAAAAATATTTAGAAATTTTAACGATAATTTTTAGTAAAATATATTAAACGTTAAGATCCCCTTTTCCGGTATAAATGACGACGTCAGAACTTTGAAACCCCTATCAAGCCGGGGGCCCTATCCCCATACCCCATGTGCCCTTATGGAATGGTCGGAACTGCAAATAATAATAATTATAATTCGTATTATAAAATAATAAATTTGCCCAATTCAGTATTGTACACATATAAAGCAGAAATTTGTAATAAATTTGTTGGCTTTAGCATCATCATAAAATATGTCTTTAGATGGACTAGAATTTCCTCATGTTAGCCTATTAATGTAAGACAATTAACCTAATTTATTATATCTTAGAAGCGTCGGATTATGTCTGTTCTCAAGTTTTAATCTTCTGCTAATCGTACGATTAAGTTAGTGTAGTAACAACTTTATCCCTTGTTACTTATAACGTTATAACGCAAACCCTTATTATAATCATCTAACGCAAGTCAAATTATGAATGTATACTTTACAAAACTAATTGTTAATATTTTTTAAGTTTGGTATGCTTGAGTATACTTGAGAAAATAAAGATTTTTAACACAATATTAATTTGCATAATATATATAAATATATATATATATATATATATATATATATATATATATATATATATATATTCTTGGATTTCATTTTCATGTTTTGGGTTTCCGCCCTGCTTTGTCTGAAAACAATGGGCCTTTCCACTAAAATCAAATTTCATAATTTTAATACCTTTATGTTGTTTTGCAACCTAAAATAATAATATGATTTAAATTTTACATTCTAAAATTCTATATTTATTGAAATAAACTAATTTGAAAAAAAGCTATAAAAATCACAAATTAAATGTTTTAAACATAGCCACACCTCTAACCATATACGTCATCTAGTATACTATATCTCTCTTTTTCTATATTCTATTAGTCTTAGATCATAAAGTACTATATGATCTAAGCTATTAGTACACGTACACTACACGCGCAATTCAACCAATGAAAATGTCTACTACTTGTATACGTCACGGGACGGACAAATCCGAGAATTGTCAAAGTTCCGCGTCAATTTAGCGTTTTTTAATAATTTTTTTAAGCTTTACTATAAATAAATTTGAAAAATAAATATATACAAATTTTTTTATTTATTTATTACTTTCCAAATTTCAAATAATAATAAAAATAGTGGAAAGGCCCATTTTAAGCATATTTTTAGTTTTTTAAAGATCAATGAAAAATGTGCAAAACTATTTTATTTATTTATATAACGCTGAAGAAAAATAATAACGCACACTACTACTTAACGGGCTGAGAGATTTCATCCCCTTTTAAAATCCCTAGCAAACATTATTCATTCACGCATCACTTCCAGTAATCGGCACTTCCGGGTACGGTACGGGTTTTGCTTTTCAACAAATGCCATCCAGTTCTGTCCGCGCGCGCGAAAATTATTCCACCAAAAAAACAGATTGTATGTCAACAACGGTTCGATGATTGCTTATAATTGCCCCCGCGGTGACCGCTGTCAAAAAAGGGTGTCGGTTTTGTTTTTCTTGACGGATCTCTAGCATGGTGCGAATGTCCTTTGTATTCACGAGTTATAATCAGGCGGAACATAAGAGGCGTTGTTTTCATATTGCACGACAGAAAGATAAAGAATATACCTATGAGGCGTATAGATGCAAAACTCACTATATGGTAAATTTTATTTTCAAAGATATTTGCAAAAAAACTGTTATAGCTGGTTGTAATTGTATTTTGATGATAAAATCTTGTTACTAGATGGCATTACTTATTTAATAAGTGTCATCTAGTAACAAAATTTGATCATCAAAATACAATTTCACCCAGTTATAACAGTTTTTTTGCAAATATCTTTGAAAATAAAATTTACCAAATAGTGAGTTTTGCATCTATACGACTCATATATTATACACATACGCTGTTAGTTTGGTATAAGTACTATAAGTTGATATACACTATAAAAAAATAGCAAAATTACAAAAAAATAGTTGCAAAAATTTGCTATAAAGAATCTGTAATTTCATTTCACTATAAATATTCCGTATTTCTACTTCAAAATTCTGTAATTTTTACATAATTCATAACAATCACATAAAGTAAGTAAAAATGACCAAACAGGCATGTAAAATTGCTTACTTTCTGCAAATTTTATTACATACTTAATGTAGAATTACATATTGTTGCTATAACTTTTTAAATTATGTAAAATTACAGCTTGCATATTAATATCTATAATCATTCATCAAAATAATGAGATTTAGTACATATTTTGTGTAATAATACTAATAAAATATTTTAATTGTATTTAATTCATTTCAAAATATATACTTTTTACAAAACTAAACAAATTTTACCTATTTATGAAAAGTTCTTTACAGCAAATTTTCTAAATTTACTAAAAAACTTTACTAAAAATATCTACTATTACATACATACGTACTTTTCCGTCCCGTTGGTAATAACATATTACATAATGTTTGTAATAGTACTGATATTTATATATTTTCAAACAATTATGTTAAAATTAACTGCAGTTGAGTAATTATACCTAGAAATACTGGACATCATGTATGTAGGTAAAATATACAAAAAAAATTTTTTTAGTGTAGCAGATTAACATGGGAAATCGATAATATTCAAAATATTTTATCTCGACTTGACTTTTGAGAAATTGTCACTAGAAATATTTCCATATAGAAGTATAACAATGATTTAATGCAATAAAACCATTTAATTTTTTACCATTTTTTTAAAAATATATTTTCAATAAATTATTTAACAATTGGAAAATAGTCGAGTGGTAAAATTTAATAAATAATTAGTAATAATTAATAACATAATTATTATCTTCTATGCGCCAACGCCTCGGCAATCACTATTGCCTTCTTCAGGGTTAGCAGAATATAATAAGCTGATGTTACTAGTGTACAAAAACATAATTACTGTTTAATATTATGTAACGCAATATATTCCTTTTTAACCAAGAAATTTATATATTAAAATTGTTAATCAAAATTATAGTTTGATTAAAAATAATTAATTTGAATATATTATTAAATTAAGATCATTATATTACTTTTTTATCAGCGCGGTAGCCGAGCGTGTTTGAGTGTCAACTACTACCAAATATATTGTGAACTATGATTCGAATCCGGTGTATTTTTTTATCGTAGAATTTTAAAAAAGCCACAAGGTCCTGGCATTAATTAAAAAGAATCGGACACAACAGTTTGATCAACTGTTTGCCTTGAAAAAATCTTTAACTTGATTAGCCGTAACTTTGTGACACATTTTGGAAATAATATAAATAAAAATAATTTTGTTACATCAGTAAAAACTTTATTCTCGTAACTGCAGTTTCAACCTGTTAGGCCATCGTCAGACGAATACACACTACATAAAAAAACATAAATGTATACAAACAGACAAACATTGCAGTGATCGATCAAATGAAGTGAGCACGCCAGAAATGGTGAAGAAAATCCACACAATAGTATTGGATGACCGTCGACTGAAAGTGCGCTAGCTAACACATATGGCAGACATTTCATAACCATGGATAGAACATGGGTTCATAATTTCACACCTGAGACGAAGAAACAGTCAAAACAATGGACTTACAGGGGAAAATCGGCTCCGAAGAAATCTATTTTGAAGAGCTCAACGATTCTCACTATAAACAGGGTATCGAAGCTATTGAATATATCGCTGGGAAAAAAGTGTATCGAGTTAAAAAGACACTATGTAGAGAAATAAAGATATGTTTTCCCAAATATTTTATTTTTTTATTGTTAGGTCGGGTACTTCTGGAACTACCCTCATAAGTGTAGAGAAGCTGCAACGGGCTCCATAACTATACATTAATACAATAATATTTGTTGCTCAAATTTTGCCGGATTCGGCATGCAAAAGTATTTGTACCTGTACTTGTAATATATAAATACTTTTGCAAAATAGTATTTAAGTACAAGGTACAATTACTACTGAGAAAAATGTACTTAAGTACAAGTACAATTACTTTAAATAGAAAACTTAAATACTTTTACACAAGTACATGTTTAGCTTTAAAGGAAACTGATATGATATAAATGAAATATAAAATGTCATTATTGATAACAAATTTTAAAATATCATATATAAATTTTCAAATTATAATTTTGAGTGTATGTTTGTACATTAAAATTTTACTTATCATTTTTTTCGGATAACAATAACATGGGAAAAAAATTATTTACAGTTTAGATTTAAGATTAAATCAACCGAATGGTGTGTGAGTAAACAGAGAATAAAAATTACTCGAGCATATTTGCAATTTTTTTCCAGTTTTGAAATAAATATAGAAAAATATTTGTATCTTCTGAGGGAAACACGAAACACGGTTAATATTATATAGATATATATATATATATATATATATATATATATATATACATATATATATATATATATATATATATACATATATATATATATATATATATATATATATATATATATATATATATATACTGGGTGTCCCATTTTAATCCGCCACTTGCAATAACTTTAAAATCGTACATCGGACAAAAAATGTTTTAGATAAAAAGTAAATGATTTCGAGGGGGACATCTGATGCAAGGACCTTTGTTTCTCTTAAACCCCCTGGGGGGCGGGAACGGAGGGCAACTTTGAAATCTTAAATGGAACCCCCTATTTTTTATTGCAGATTCGAATAGATAATTAAAAAGTATGTAAATTTTATTTTGATACTTTTTTTTATCTTTGATAGATGGCGCTGCAAACAGCATTTTTTTCTCAGTATATCAGTCTTCAATTTGAAAAAAAAGTTGTAACTAACAATAAGTACGATATTCAAGTTTTTTTCAGTTCTTTGGGAAAAGGAAAGGGGGGCAAAGGTCACGGAATCAGATATCCCCTTGAAACCATTAACTCAAAGTTAACTTTAAGTTAATGGTTTCGAGGGGGATATCTGATGCAGTGACCCTTGCCCCCCTCTACCCACAGAACTGAAAAAAACTTGAATATCGTACTTAGTTACAACTTTTTTTTCAAATTGAAGACTGATAAACTGAGAAAATAAATGATGTTTGCAGCGCCATCTGTCAAAGATAACAAAAAAGTTTCAAAATAAAATTTACATACTTCTTAATGGTCTATCCGAATCTGCAATAAAAAATAGGGCGTTGCATTTAAGTTTTCAAAGTTGCCCCCCGTTCCCACCCTTCAGGGGGTCCAAGGGGAGCAAGAGTTCCTGCATCAGATGTCCCCCTCGAAACCATTTACTTTTTATCTGGAACATTTTTTTGTCCGATGCACGATTTTAAAGTTATTGCAAGTGGCGGATTAAAATGGGACACTCAGTATATATATATATATATATATATATATATATATATATATATATATATATATATATATATATATATATACAGGTTCTAAGACATAAATGTATACATAGGCGGCTAACGTAAAAAGTAGTTTTTCCTTGAAAATTGCTCCCCAAATTATTTTGGAGAAAATTGTTTCAAATTAATGTTCTGAAGCATAAATCTAAATATACAAAATTTTTACCTTTAATAACTGCGAAAATGAAATTTGAAAATTTCAGGGGCGTGTAGTCCGAGTCGTGGAGCCAAAGAATTTTTTCTGTGAGTCGATTTTTATTGTTACGACTTTCGACTTTTTTCGTTAAAGCAAAAAATTAACAAATACAAAACCACATGAACAAAAAGATATTTTTTTCTTTCTTTTTTAATACTAAAAATAACACCATGACGTTACCACTAACAATTGAAATTATCCAATGATCGATAAACCTAAATATTGAACACATTACTGCATCTAACTGCTGGAAAAGACAGTCATTTATTTTGCTTGTCATAACAAAAAATTTAAATAAACTAAGTCAAACAAACAAACCAAACAAAAGACATTTTTTATACAATATTACTAAACAATATGTGAAAATTTGATAAACTGCATTGTATCTTTTTGATAAATAAACCCATCATCACATTGCATTTACAATATTTCAAACAATTTGTAATATTTTTTTGTGAATGTTTTATATTAGTTTACTACGTAGTATTATAGTAGTTAATTTAATATGGTAAAAACTTATAAGTTTTTTATTAAACGTGTACATTTTACGTTGGAAGATGAAAACAAGGAAAATTAATCAATTATAAACATTCAAATCATATACAACAGCATTTATATTGTTCTAATCATACATGTAAGGTTTTTTTCTCATCTATAGTTCACATTAAATTATTAATTGTTTTATACATAATTGTGCAATTGTAAAATATAATAATTTTTTTAATGTTTCCCTGAAGAAGCCACAAATTGCTGGCGAAATATTGGAATGTACAATAAATTGATAGAATTTTAAATGCTTGCATTTTTATAAATTTTCTTAACCAAAATACCGTATCCCATTAAATTTTCGTACTAAATATAAACGCGGTAGTTACTCTGACTCTATATATATATATATATATATATATATATATATATATATATATATATATATATATATATATATATATATATATATATATATATATATATATATAGTTAATACTCAAATATAATCATAAAGAAATAATCTGAAAATGAAAAATTCATATCGCCTCGACCTGGGATCGAACCAGGGTCCTTCCGCTTGCCGGGCGAATGCTCTACCACTGAGCTATCGAGGACATTACAGATCAAGCGAATGAAACCTATAAGTTTAAGTAGTAAATAAAGTTTATATATAAATTACATACATACACAATCACGCCAT
Source organism: Clivina fossor (assembly GCA_963966155.1). Taxonomy (NCBI): domain Eukaryota; kingdom Metazoa; phylum Arthropoda; class Insecta; order Coleoptera; family Carabidae; genus Clivina; species Clivina fossor. Next base: position 5,858,894 of record OZ014552.1, on the reverse strand, counting down.
GTACCTATAAAAGTGAGAAACAAACTGTCAAAAATTACAAAATAAAATAATAAAAAACTTGTAAGAATTGTTAGGTATTAAACCTAACCTAATATAGATATTTAAACTAATTACGTTAATTAATGTATTTGAGAACACACAGTAAGTATAAAGACGAGAAGAACGAAAAAGAACCAATTATGTCAACAGATTGTTTTCACTCGTTAACAAGCAAAGGCTAGCAAGCGATAACGCAGAAAATAAACGTACAGCCTTACAAAACCAAAACGCAACTTAACGCTGTACTGAACTTACGGTAAATGGATTCTGGGACATACTGAAAACACAACCCCGATAAAGAAAGAAAACAAAATTTCTTTTCTCTTAATTTCTGACAAGATGATATTTCAACGCGCGACGAATATTCTGTCGGCGTAAACGATAAAAAAAAAACAAAGTTGGCTATTTTGTGTTCTAACAATGTCAAACAAAAGTGTAGCTTGAAGGCAGCTACAAATGTTTTACTCATGTAACTTAATGACGATGAAATGTTCGTTCGAGCTTAGTGTTTATAGTCAGCTTTAGATTTGTTTTATAATTAAACTTTTTGAGAATATTTCATTTAGTTTTTAGTGTTCAGTTGAGAAATTATGTTAGACTATTTATAAGCCATTCATGTATAAATGTTAAATTATTTACTAAAGTTAGTCAGTTAAGATAGTTCGGTCATCTTGAGCGAATGTTCAATGAATGTTTGGTTAAAAGAATTGATATGTGAATGATTTTGAAAAAGGATATTTGAAACGGAGTGGTATTATTGAAAAAGTAGTTTGCGTGCGAAAGTTTTCAAGTAGTAGGAATAGAAGAGCATGTATAAGAGATATCATAAATATGGTTGAAGCCAAAGCTGCCCGGAAGTAGCTCAATGTTCTGGATCAAAAACATCAATTTTTCATATTTTTTTTGCATAAAATTAATGTCATAATTGTGTAGAATGTGTGGCCGATACGGTTTATCCGAATTCGAAAAAAATACAAAGTTATAGCCTAAAAACTTAAGCGCGTGCACTGCCACCGTCAAAGAGGGATTTAAGACAGTTTAATACTCGTGTTCTCGAAAAGAATGACTAATGTACGTGAAGCTGGAACAACCATTTTAGCACAATCAACCGAAGCCTATCAGAAAATTTAGTACTCATTTATTACTATTTTATTACGTAAAAAAAAATTATTACTCTTGTTTTTTAAAAAATACAAGGGGTTGTGCTAGCTTAACCGTGAAGCTAGCAAAACCACAAAAAAAATTACGAAAAAAAATACTATAAACCTATCAGAAAATGTAGTACTCTTTTATTACTAATTTATTACGCAAAAAGCAAATTTATTACCCTTGTTTTTTTTAAAAAGACAAGGGGTTGTGATAGCTTATTATTATGATTACTAATTTAAAATTTTGTTAAACGCTGTAATCAAATTTAAAAATGCTACAGAGTTATTTTTTACTAAATAAAAAATAATTATTATTATCCTCTCATACTTGAAAACTTTCGCTCACGCAAAACACTCTCAATCATACCACTCCAACTACTCATCGGACGTCCACGCAAACGTATACCATCAAAATTATTCAAATAAATCTTTTTAACCAAACGTGCATTAGACATTCGCTCAACATGTCCGAACCATCTTAACTGACTAACACCAACTTTTGCTACATTTTTTTCAATTTCACACTCATCATACACTAGTAATTAATTAGTAATTAATTAGTAATTAATTAGTAGTATGGTATGTGAGGAGTTTATATATATTTTTTTTGTGGTTGCGCTAGCTTCACGGTTAAGCTAGCACAACCCCTTGTATTTTTTAAAAAACAAGAGTAATAATTTTTTTTTATGTAATAAATTAGTAATAAATGAGTACTAAATTTTGTGATAGGTTTCGGTTGATTGTGCTAAAATGGTTGTTCCAGCTTCACGTACCTGAATGACTGTCTTTCCCAACAGTTACACGCAGTAATGTGCTCAATATTTAGGTTTATTGGATAATTCAAATTGTGGTAACGTCATGGTGTTATTTTTAGTATTAAAAAAAAGAAAAAAGTATCTGTTCGTTGATGTGGTTATTTATTTGTAAATTTTTTGCTTAACGAAAAAAGTCGAAAGTAGCAACAATAAAAATCGACTCGGAGAATATTTTTCGACTCCTCAACTCCACGACTCCGACTACACGCCCCTAAAATTTTAAAATTTAATTTTCGCAGTTATTAAACGTACTAAATAAATTTTGCATATTTAGTTTTATGCTACAGAGCATTTATTTGAAACTATTTCCTCCAACATAATTTGAGGAGCAATTTTCAAGAAAATCTGCTTTTTTACGTTAGCCGCCTATATATACATTTATGTCTTATCACTCGGAATATATATATATATATATATATATATATATATATATATATATATATATATAGAAAAAAGGAGATATTGTGATGTCGGTCATCAATGTTCGGGCTAAATAATTATATAAATATGTATAATTATATAATTATATTATAATTATATATATATATATATATTTAAAAACTTTTTTTGGTTGTGTGGGTGAAGCAGCCAAAACAGTAAGATGTTTAAGGATAAATCAAACACTCATTTTTAAATTTTGACGAGCTTTCGACCAACGTTCGAGTCTTTATCAAGTCGCTAAAAAGACAATGAAGAAAGCATTTATTAGAAAAATGTCAAATAAATATACATAATACAATTCTTATAATTATAATAAACAAGAATTCATTACAAAAATAACACATTATGTAAAATTAATTTTAATCAAATGTACTTACTTAATATTATGAGTATTTTTGTCAAAACATATAAAAATAAATGTAAAATACATGTATTAATAAGTAAAATATATATAAAATCTTTTTACAGAAGCTATTGTCACTATATATACCAAAAATACGGAAAGTAATTATTGCTGTATAATTTCTTCAAAGACCGTTACAGAAAACAAATGCACTATATCATGATATAGCACAAACAGTGTATTATCTCGTTCAAACAAATTTCAAAATTTTTTTTTTTATATATACAGAATAATCAAAATAAGAGAAAAAAAAAAACTGAGAAAAAAAATGCTGTTTGCAGCGCCATCTATCAAAGATAAACAAAAAGTCGTAAAATAAAATTTGCATACTTTTTAATGGCCTATCAGAATCTATAATAAAAAATAGGGTGTTCTATTTAAGAATTCAAAGTTGCCCCCCTTTCCCGCCCCCCAGGGGGTCCGGAGGGGGCAAGGGTCTCTGCATCAGATGTCCCCCTCGAAACCATTTACTTTTTATCCGAAACATTTTTTTGTCTGATGCACGATTTTAAAGTTATTGCAGGTGGCGGATTAAAATGGGACACCCAGTATATATATAATTTTTTTCTCTATTTTTTAAAAAAATTAGCTACATAATAGCTACGTATCTTTTTTCTCTAACTCATACTGATTTAGCAGGAAAAATTATTGAAAATTCTAAAAAACATTAAAAAAAAATATCTAGCGCCCAAACGGCACATGCTAGCAAATTAAAACTAAAGCCAAATTATATAACTTTTTATTCCGTGCTTTCCTCAGACGATACAAGTATTTTCCTATATGTATTTCAAAACTTGAAAAAAAAAATAGCAAATATGCTAGAGCAATTTTTATTCTCTGTTTACTCACACACCATTCGGTTGATTTAATCTTAAAACTCGTTTTCTCAAAAAGTAATTTTTCGTCATGGCTCCTCCAGTGATAACTCGAATAATTTTTAATCTTTTTGAACAATATGACTGCCTATCGATTCTCGATCCAAATAATCTATGTTTATTCAAAAAAATTTATCAACATATTTTTATAGGGAAATTTTCGATTAACAGAAATATTTATTTTCAAAACGCCATAATTTTGTTACTTTTTAAACAAAAACTCTGAATTTGAAAGTCGATAACCACGCTCAAGAAAATTTAGTGGAAACGGCGCTTTTTCAAATTGTTATTCTTAAATTGTTGGGTATGTATCCTTCCCTTAGGAAGGACGAGTAAGAAAAAATTTATTTTTCCTTACTCGTCCCTGCTTTCTTTATTTAAATTTCACACTCTACAATATCGCAGAACTATTTCATCTTTAATTTTTCTACTTAAATTAATTAATAACTTCATTGATGACTCTGCACTACACTCTCAACTACAATTTCTTCTTCCTTCGGCTACAAGAAGTACAAATACTTTTTAGCTGTTTATTCCTTGTTCTAATCTTCTAATATACATTTTCATTTATCCATATGTGTCACTCATTTAATAATTAACTATAGATATTTTTTAATGCTCTCATTATATTTTTATAAATCATTCACACGTTGTACAAACTTAATATTTTTTTAGATAAAATTATGTATTCATCTCACTAATTGATAAATGTTTGTATGTTTGTATGTATGTTTGTATGTATATATGTTTCTTCAGCATCTCCTAGAGACACCATACCAAACGCTATAGCACTTTTCCTTGCAGTCAAAGTGGTAAAAACACATTATAAATACTTTTTTTTAGACAAAACGTATATAATTGCACTGCATTTCCGTGAAATAATACAGGTTATATAGAGAAAGTGGAGAGAAGAATACATAACTTGCATATAAAATGCGTAAAAATATCGCATTAAAAATATACCTAAGTAGTAAATAGCTTTGAATATTGAATTTTGTCTAATGAAAAATGTCAAAATAATATGAAAATGAAGAAAATACCTCTGGGGCAGCATTCCCGCAGTAAAATATATTTATTTAGCGGTTACGTGGTAGGCTTTAGTTACGATTTAGTGTGCATCAACAAAATATTCGCCACTTTCTACCAAACAAATTGCCTAATTTAATTTTAAATGGCGAGGGTTTTAAAACGGATTTGAAAAATATGTTGGATTTTGGTAAGAGAAAATAAGCATATTCTTTTGCAACAATTCTGTTCATATCTCGTACGACTCGTGGCGTTAAAGCCTAGTTTACATTGGCAGAGTTAATAGTAAAGTATGATGATAGAGTGCGTACTATTCCATTACTAGCTAAAGTCACTAGATTGATAAAGTAGTGCAATTTGGTAGCCATTTTGTGGTCTTTAACAGTAGTAAAAATCAAATTGTATCACATAGTAAACAATCTTTATGAACTCATTATATTAAACAAAAAGCTTTAGGATAAATTTTATAAAGAAACATTTTTTATTAATAAACTAGTGTGCGGAAATTTTTTTTCTTTTTTTTTTCGGCAGTCGATTGTACATCGTTACAACTTGTGTATCGAAAACGTGGTCGTAACTTCGAACAATTTTTATAAAGTTTAATGCACTATTATTTCTAATAAAATGTTCCTTAACTTAACTACCGGACCCTAGTTTATTAATAAAAAATGTTTCTCTAAGTGCACTCTATCATTTCTGAAAATTAGGAATAGTTATTCTGTTATATCCTGTATAAAATTATATTAAAAGAAGCCAAATTTTAATTTAAATCATTGTTTTCACACTGATTGATATTAAATTTTTTTTTGTAAATTTCTATTGCTTATATTTCCAATCTACTGCTAATATTGAATTTATAGACATTTCTGAGCTGGTATGCTGTGATCGATTTATCTCCGTCGCAGACGTTTCGTCATACATCGTAGATGGCATCCTCAGTTGGTTCAGTTATCATCAAATTAGATTTGTATGTGTCCACAGACGTACCGACAGATGGACATCCTGTTAAAAAAAGTTGAGCTGTGTTACTATAACCCTATTTCGTGCTTATCTGTAAAAATATCGATATATAAAATTTGATATGATTACAATACCTTCTTTATCTTATGTAATATGACGGTCGGTAAAAATGTTTTAGGTAAACGTGGTACATATTTACCTACGTAATATATATATATATATATATATATATATATATATATATATATATATATATATATATATATATATATAATACGTAAATATGTACCACTTTTACCTAAAACATTTTCACCAATATATATATATATATATATATATATATATATATATATATATATATATATATATATATATATATATATATATTAAACATAACTATACATTCTAATTTCAGCTGTACATTCTATTTACAGGAATTACGGATAATGTTCTCATTTGTGTATTAATTAGTAACTGTTGATTCTAATTTTATTAAATATAAAATGCGTAATATTTAAGTACAAATTGATTAGTGTATGATGAGTGTGAAGTTGAAATAAATGTTGTAGCAAAAGTTGGTGTTAATCAATTAAGATGGTTCGGACATCTTGAACAAATGCCTAATGAACGTTTGGTGAAAAATGTAATAAATGATTTCGAAGCTATAGTGGACGTCCGATAAGTAGTTGGAGTGGTATTATTAAAGGTGTTTTGCGTGAGCGAAAGTTTCCAAGTAGTAGAAATAGAAAAGCATATATGAGAGGAATATTGAAAGTGGGTGAAGCTAAAGTTGCTTGTTTAAAGTTGAGTTTGTGCCACATTCTTTTTGGGTACATTGGATGATGCTATATATATATATATATATATGTATTTATATCATGCATTTTTTACTTTTTGCTTGCGTTAAACCACACTGGAATAGAAAAGCAAATTTACATTTAGTAATTAAACTAGGATTAAAATTAGAAATTCGCTAAGAAATTTTGCAGTTTACAAATTTCTACTTGATAAAATTCCTTCAATATAGAAAAAATATTTGGCAAGATTATCTGTTGTCTATTTTCAGCTTCATTTAAATTTCCACTTAATTTAATTTGAATCGATGTTGTTATTTTGCTATTTAGAATCTTATTTTAGAATCTACTTACTTCGTGGAATACATATTTTTCGTTTAGTTTCATTAATTATGTACTTACAACATACATATATATATATATATATATATATATATATATATATGTATATATATATATATATATATATATATATATATGTATATATATGTATATATATATATATATATGTATATATTTATATTTGTATATATATATATATATATATATATATATATATTTATATTTGTATATATATATATATATATATATATATATATATATTTATATTTGTATATATATATATATATATATATATATATGTATGTTGTAAGTACATAATTAATGAAACTAAACGAAAAATAGGTATTCCACGAAGTAAGTTGATTCTAAAATATGTGATATGATATTGGTATGATTACAATACCTCTCTTCACATATGTGATATGACGATCAGTAAAAACTAAAATGTAATTTTACGTCGTTTACTATTTATAAAATATATCAAATCTAAAAAAAATTTTAGCATCTAAAATCAAATGAATGAAATACAAAAATATAACTAAATGAATCTAGTGAAACTCTACAGAGCTTAAATTAATTATTCAAAAATATTTCGATATATCAAATTTGGTATGATTCAAATACCTTCCTTATCATATGTGCTATGAGAATCGGTAAAAATCAGTATGTAATTTTACATCGTTTAATATTATAAAATATACCAATTCTAAAAAAATTATTTTAGTGTGTAAAAATAAAATGAATGAAATACAAAAATAAAAACAAATTAATCTAGAGAAACTCAACAAGCTTAAATTAATTATTCAAAAATAATATGAACGAATTAATTGAATCCCTACATTATCGACAATTAATTTCTCTTGTAGTGTAACATTTGGAGTGAGTAATAGTGGTATTCTAAATTAATACAAACTTTACTGGTTTCGTATTGTATCATGCTAGAATAATTCCATAAGATTTTGCTAAACAGAGTCATGTATGATCAATATTACTGCGCATTGTCATGGCTTTAGGAATTCATGAAGAAGTCTCAGTCAAATTTATTTATTTATTTATTTATTTACTAACTTGTTTATTTATTTACTTATTTATTTATTTATTTAGTTACACAGTTACAGGCACCAACTCAATTAAATGGCGCAAATGATACAAACATTGACTTATAAAATATAACTAGCTTTCCCGTCGCGCGTTGCTGCGAAACTGCGCAAAAATTTAGTATTTGAAAGATAACTTTCTCGTCGCGCGTTGCTGCGCAACTGCAGTTTTCCCGTTGTGCGTTGATGCGCAACTACGCTGTCATTTGACATTTGAAGGTTAGCATTAAACATAATTTTTCAAATTTTTGAGAACCAAGCTGAAATTGTAGAATAGTTGAAACTTGCCTATTCTCAAATAGGGAATGAACCAATTAAAATGACACCACTCCCATCAAAATCGGTTCAGCGGTTTAGGAGACAGGGCCGTATTTAGGATCTGTAGGGCCCTAGGCTGAACCTGTGGTGCGGGCCCTTACGAGGGGGGGGGGTTGTGATTTTATAATTTTAAATAAACATGTTAGGAAAATGCAAGATAAAAAAGGAATGTAACAAACAAGTAAATTTTACTTAATTTATTTAATTGTAATAGAGTATTTAAAAAAATAAATAATAAACTTAGAAATGAAAATATCAAATAATCTTAGTGGCTAATTAGTTTTGCGCTAACACTTAGTACTAATGAAGCTGTATGTACTAGTGAAGTGTATTGTCACTGGTTGCAAGTCGGGTTATTCTGTTTTATGAAAATTTAAGTAAAATACTTAAAAGGTTATTGATTAAACAATTATTTACTTTAAATTTGAAACATGTGGTGCGGGCCCCTTTGTGGTGCGGGCCCCTTTGTGGTGCGGGCCCATAGGCTGCAGCCTATGTAGCCTATGCTTAAATACGGCCCTGGGTGTCTGTAACATTTTCAAAAAAAAAAAATTTGTGTATAGAAATTCTTCATATAGTCCCTAGATGACGAATCTGAACTTAGTTCAGGTGTACGTGTGTACGTCGTCAGCTCGCTCGCTCACTCGCTCGGTCGTAAGTCAAAATTTTGTGGCCGCAACTCCTACTAGACGGTTCAACCGATTTTAATGAAATTTTCAGGATAAATTTGTCTAGTACCCAAGATGGTCATGTGGTTTAATTTTTTTCCAGTGATGCCAACTTTCCGAGAAAAAAATTACTAAAATTTTTAAAAATTCATATTGGCTACATTATTTATCCGATTTTGATCAAATTTTCAGAAAAGATTTCCCTAATGCTCCCATTAATTATATAATTTTAATAATATCCAGTGTTGCCAACTTTCCGAGAAAAAAATTACTAAAGTTTTAAAATTTTTATTATGGCCATGTTAATTAACCGATTTTACTCAAATTTTCACAAAAGATTCTCCTAGTATTCATATAATTTATGTAATTTTAACAAAATACAGTGTTGCCAACTTTCCGAGAAAAAAATTTTTAAAAATTTATTATGACCATTTTATTTAACCGATTTTAATCAAATTTTCAGAGACGTTTCTCCTAGTGCCCACATAAATTATAATATTATTAAAATACAGTGTTGCCAACTTTCCGAAAAATGTCAAAGTGGTCTATATATGGGTTTACCCATATACTTCTAATCTTGCTTAAAACATGTATTTTCGGTTGACCACTAGGGTAGGACATAAACTGTCGTAATCCTACATCGAAAAATAATTGGTTCGCGATGTTTCACAGCAGAGTAATCGAACGGTTTTCTAATGCAACCATCCAAATCATTCGTTCGGTATTTCTGAGCCGTCGTAATCGAAATATAAATGATTAGTTTACACGATTCAATAATTTTGTGGGTAAAAATAACGAGAATTTTCGTAAAATCTAGGGATACCCAATGTCTCTAGTGACAGAATAGGATATTTCAACCTGATTTTCTGCCTGATGAGGACAGGCGTTTAGCCTTGTCGAAACGTCGTTTATTTTAAATAAAAAAACAGAATTTAAACCTAAAGTTGTTTAATTTTAAAAATAGTAGTTTATTAGAACATAGTAGGATAAATTTTTTTTCTTCGATTTTTATTATATTACGAAAAAAAGATTCGTGTTACTATAAGCCTAGTTCGTGCTTATCTATAAAAAATCTCGATATGTCAAATTTGGTATGAAATGTTGTAGTAAAAGTTGGTGTTAGTCAGTTAAGATGGTTCGGACATGTTGAGCGAATGTCTAATAAACGTTTGCTGTTAAAAAGATTTATTTGAATGATTTTGATAGTATACGTTTGCAGGTGGACGTCCGATGAGTAGTTGGAGTGATATGATTGAAAGGGTGGCTTGCGTGACCAAAAGTTTCCAAGTAGTAGGAATAAAAGAGCATGTATGAGAGAAAATATGAATGTGGATGAAGCGAAAGTTGCTTGTTTGGATAGGAATGTTTGGAGGCTACTGATTTCGGGATGATGAAAAGAGTTTGTGCCACACACTTTTGCGTACCTGGCGTGATTGTGTATGTATGTATGTATGTACGAAATATTTAATATATTATGTTTTAATTTTTGAAATAAAATTATAAAATAAATTATAAAACATTTTTATAATTTTCTTATTATATAATTAACAAGAAACAATCAATAAATAATTATCAATATAGTATAAATAAATAAATAAGTAATATATATATATATATATATATATATATATATATATATATATATATATATATATATATATATAAGGTGGAGTTGGGTAAGTGCGTAAACGGGGCAAGTGCATTAATTGGCTATATTTATTATGATATGAGATAAATTTCTCTAGCTAGTATGTAGTAATGTACTACAAGTTAATATGTACCATTTCTCATAGATAACGCGTAAGAATGAACGTGTTTTCCTTAATTATATCAATCAGTGTAAACAGTCACGTTTGAACTACCAAGCAAGATTGACGGCTCCGTAAACGAACAATAGTTCTTAGGATAATTTTATATTTTTTGTTGTTATTTTAGGTAAATATAAATAATATCGATCTAATTTTACATTAAATAAACAGTTTCATTTGTTTCTTGTTTTAATTTATTGAAAAAACACTAATCTGATCTTGCCCCGTAAATATTATAACTTGGGGCATGTGCACACCAACACGGCGGGGTAACTGCGTATTAGGTTATCATATCTACGTGGATTGTATTTTATACGGCTTAATACGGCGTGATATGCTACGCCGTACTTAACGTGTTAAAAATTGGATAACTATAGAACTAAACAATATATTTTAATGCAGTAAAAAGCATTTTATAGCAGGTTTCTTAATAATTCTGCTCCTGTCTCATTGCACATGAAACAAGGTTTCAAAGCATTTTTAACACCCACTTACGCTCTTGCCCCATTTTAGGGGAAAGTGCAGAGTAGTTGATTTTTTAAACAATTTTTTATCAAAATAAAAATTTACAAGGAAAATTAAGGTTCTAGTTAATATTAATTAAATAGTAATGATTGTGTAAAGCGTTCGATATCGACAGTGTTAAGTATTTACATATCAGATTAAAAATACATAGGTTTAAAGTCCAACTATGCAAAAACTACTCTGCACTTACCCAACTCCACCTTATATAATAATAATAATAATAATAATAATAATAATATGGAAATATAATTATAATTATTGGTTCAAATCTCCCTTTTTATTTAACAAAATCATATTTTTCTGATGTACCTGCTTTTTTTTTAAATGCTAAACATGTTTTGATTTTATAATTAAATTTCACCAACACAAAATTTTGTACTGCATGTCAATTAACATTCCATGTGCTTCCATTAAACTAAAAAATTTTTTCGTAACAGCATTATGCGTTGGTATGGCATAGCAATAAACTGACATATTTTAAAAATTCCGAAAATTGTTTCTTATGTTTTACAGCTTGAAAAAAATTTAACCAATTATCATTAACATTAACTGTTTTATCTTTTAAATTAACATTTTAAATAATAAAATTTTTCAAGTTACTGTATACTGTGTCACACATTTAGAGTCATCAATTATAATTTGTTTTTCCATCTTTCCGAAGATAACATTTTAGAAAGTGACACTAAATCTAACATTTTAAAATTAAAATTTTTTTTCTCCACAAACTTAAATATTCCATTTCTCATTTATATACTAACACACAGAACGGTAATTACAATGTAATATTATTAAATCATACAACTCCAACTACTCACCGTACGTCCAAGCACACGTATACCTTTTGTTTTAAAACATTCACATATATCTTTTTTAACCAAACGTTCATTATACATTTGCACAAGATGACCGAACCATTTTAACTGACTAACACCAACTTTTCCAACAACATTTTTTTTTTCAATTTTACACTCATATTTACACTTGTCCATGTCGTACCCGGTTTCTTTTACTTACAATTTCATTTCCACAGCAGTCATTTTATTTTTATGTTTTTGCAGCCAAAGCCAACCTGCACTACCGTACATCAATGTAGGCACCAAAATAGCGTTATATATACTCGAACATGCTTCTTTGAAAACATTTATTTTTTAGCAAAAATACCCAGTGCACTCAAAACCTTACAACAGTAGCATTAACTTTTCTTTCAATCTTACAATCAAAGCAACCATCTTTAGAAAATAAACTACCCAAATACACAAATTGATCTAGCTGTTCTAAATATGCACCGTATATCAACAGATAAATTACATTCAGTCGTCACATTATCCTTTTCCTGTACTAATACTTTGGCACTTATTAACATTCTACACAAGATTCATATCCTTACATTTACATATAACATTAATTCTATCAATCATCCTGCTCAGTTGCTCTTCAGATTCAGCCAGGTACAACTACAAGTCATCAGCATACGCTAAATCAGATACAACACAATCACCTATATATACAGTGTGTGTGTCCCCGGATTGAGTTCACTGTAGGTGTAATCGGCAAAAAATTTATAAATTTCATTTTCATGTTTTGGGATTCCGCCCTGCTTTGTCTGAAAATAATTTTAAGCACATTTTTTAGTTTTTTAAAAATCAAAGCTGCCATGAAAAATGTAAAAAACTATTTTATATTCAGGTAAAGTGTCTTTTTGGTCAATAATACGTCATAATGTTCTTGAGAAAAGTTGTTCAGAATATGAAATTATTTTTTTTCATTCGCATTTGCGCAAGCTAATGGTTGTTATTGATAGATATTTTACATGAGATTGATGTATTGACAGATTTTACTCAACCCACGGTCGGCGTAGTGTCCCTGGTAGGCGGTCGACATTGTGTCCTCGGTCGGCGTTGTCTCCAGTCAGCGTTGTGTCCAGTCGGCGTTTTGTCCAGACACATTTTTTTATTTAAACTGATCTTTTTGAAATTTTGCACGGAGCCATAATTTCATATTCTGAACAACTTTTCTCAATCACATTATGTCGTATTATTGATCAAAAAGGCACTTTACCTGAATATAAAATAGTTTTTTACATTTTTCAAGGCCGCTTTGATTTTCAAAAAACTAAAAATATGCTTAAAATTGTTTTCAGACAAAGAAGGGCGGAATCCCAAAACATAAAAATGAAATCCTTAAATTTTTTGCCGATTACACCTATAGTGAACTCAATCCGGGGACACACTGTACATATATATATATATATATATATATATATATATATATATACATAACACCATCATCACCACACAGGGCTTTCCGAAGAAGAACATTCATATATAAATTAAATAGTCAAGGAAACCATTACACAACCATGTTTCACAATATTCATACAGATATATCAGTTTTGGAATCATATTGAAAATTGCCCATTATACCAAGAAACAGTGTATAAGTATTTATGGCCATATAATTGTTTTTCCATAAAGATAAAGAATTATTAACAAAGCTTATAACCTCACTTGTACAAGGTACGTATTCGATTTTAGTGAAATTAATCGTTTTTGCGATAACACAATTGTATATATGTAAAACAATTATCGGCCGTATTTCATACTATCTGCTACTATCTATTATTACAAATAAATAAGTACTATCTCCCAGTATACATATATCAATTTTCAAATGAAGCTGAATATCGAACATAGCCCACCTCTATGGTATATAAAAAAGAGCTTTAATTTTTTGCATTAAAATAAATTTTTACGTTTACCTCTTATGAAATATAAATATTTTAATATTTCTATTTTTGATATATTTTTTATATTTCATATTATAAAAGTCAAATAAACTGATTAAAGTGCTTAATAAGTAATTTTAAGTAAACGTCAAAAGTACTTTTGACAAAAATCACTTTTAAAAGTGAGATAAGAATACGGACCAATATATATGAGATAACTTTAAAAGATATTTTTACATATATATATATATATATATATATATATATATATATATATAAATTTCAATGGGAAGATAGTCAAAAAGGTTAGATGTTTGAATCAAACTTTCATTCAAGATTCTGTGTCAAGCTTTCGGTAGCATTTTAAACATTTTTCAGGATGTGCTCTTAGAGAGTATAGAAAAACAAAAATATGATAATTATAATAACAACATGAATATTATTATTTTAATTATTATGAATGTGGATGAAGCGAAAGTTGCTTGTTTGGATTGGATTGTTTGGAGAAAACTAATTTTGGAATAATGAAAAGAGTTTATGCCGCACCCTTTTAGGTATATGGCGTGATTGCATATTTATATCATAAAAATATGAAAAATTAGTTAACCGTACCAAAAAATGCGACAAATAAAAGTTGTTAGTTATAACTTGTTTAACAAGTTTCATTATTTTATTTTTTCCAAATATATATCTGTTACAAAATATTAGTAAAACACATACAAGTGTCATCAGTAAATTACCATTTTCGGTTGGCAGATCTTTGCCAAAATTTCAAATTGAGATATTCACATCCAAAGCTTAAATATGAATTTTTATAACCATCTATTTAGCCGAGTTTGCTCTATTATATCAACCACTGTAAAGGCAATGAATTAAATAAAATTTGGATTCCATTAATTAAAAATCTATAAGTTTTATGATCTAGGTACTTATATGCTACCTAGTACCTTGTTTCTATTTTCTGTTATTTACTGTAAATGTCATTTGTATCATTTATCCCGTTGATAACGGATGTTGAGTTTGTCGAAACGTCGATTATTAATAAATATTAATACAGAACTTTAACCTAAAGCAGTTTTAATTTAAATATACCATAACTTAAATATTGTACTGAAATTTGTATGTGAGTATAAAATGGTATTATAAAGGACTTTTTTTTAATAATATTCTAACAAATACAGTTAAAATATTGGAATTAAAAAAATATATTTGGGTTTACTTATATCATAAGTAATATCATTTGTTTTAACATAGTAAAAAAATTTGGAGAACTCATTATATTAAAATAAAATTGCTTTAGGTTAACTTTCAGTATGAATATTTATTTAAAATCGACGTCAGTTTGTATCATTTATCCTGATGAAGACGGACGTCGAGTTTCGTCGAAAACGTAGACTTTAAAGAAATATTAATACAGAACTTTAACCTAAAGCAGTTTTATTGTTTTATTATTTGTTTTTTTTTTTATATCAAAATAAATATTTTGACAAGCACCAATAAATATTTTGACAAGCACTTAAGAAGATTTTTCAAATCTTTATAATAAATTTATTTCCAAATGTTTCCAACATTTTGTGGAGCAGTCGTATATAAAACAATAATTGTTTGTATTTTGTACTATGTGTAATATGTGTGTGCACATGAGTGTTTTTATATGCACGAACGCAAATCGTTTCAATAATTTCTGAACTTATATACCCAGTTAGAAATATAATAGCGTAATTTTTAGCAACTAATGCTAGCCAAACTAATGGAAATTTGACATGTAAAATAACCTATTTTTTTTATTACTATCCGACTAAACAAGATTAATATATATATATATTAGAATGTTCGTTAAAAAAAAAATCAGTAAGGCTGAAATCTATAATTTTATATCGAGAAAACACCAGAAATAATATTTTTTGCTTATTTTTACGAAAGTAACAGGTTCTCCTCTATACAACTGAAATTTTGGAAAAACGCGTAAAAACGATATATCTATATAAATATATACTCGTCAAAAACAAAAAACGTGCCACTTAAGAAATCAGAAAAATTATCGATTCTTCAAATCGGTATATTGAAAATTAAATAAAATTTTGCGTCCGAAAAAATCTGAAGTCTCATCTTTAAGGTCATACAAAATGATCATTTGCACTATTCCGCTGCCAACCACACCCCGCAGAAAAACATGTTTTGATTTAAAAAAAAATTCTAAATTTTGACAATATGTATGGTATACAAAAAAAAATTTATTTGCAAAGAAAAAACTCACAAAATGCACAAAATTTAAAAAATCACAATTTAGCGCCAAAGCATCGTAAGTTCATTTATAGGGTTGGGAAAATTTAATACTTTATGTATGATATATCGTTTTTTGCACGTAAAAACCTATTTTTTACATTGAACATATTTACGATTTCTTTATGTAAAAAATGCATAGTAAAACGACATTTATTTTAATGTCTACACAATTTTTAGAATTTACAAAATAAATGAATAATATAATACAATATAAACCAGTATATTTACCAAATTTTTACATACAACGTCTGCGAAACAAAAATAAAAGAAAAAAGTTATGAAAAAAACATATGTATATCTATTTAAAAAAGTATTATTAAAAAATATTATATCATCAGATACAATTATTGAACAAAAGAAACATTTCTAATAGAAAAGAAATATATAATTAGTAAATTTGTACTATTTAATATAATGACCAGAACTAAGTGGAATATTTTTTACTTTATTTGACTAATTTATGATAAAGTTTCTAAAAATGTACTGATTTTCAATATCTCGTAATTTTATGTTTGTAATCAAAACAAATTTGACAAATATAAACAAAAAGCTATCTGGTGGTGTAAAAGACAGTTTTAGTTTTAAAAACATCTTTAAAAAAATTGTATTAAAAATTCATATTATGTATTACAATTTTATATATTCCTCAGGTAGGGCACTTACTTGCATCTCTGCTTTATATTCCCGTAATTTGTCAACAAGGCACATTCCATTTCATTCTGTCTATATTGCGTATATACCAGAGCAGGCAGTATTGTGGCAATTCCTCATGGTATGTTGTGTGCTAAAATAATGAAATACATTTAAAGACCCCCGAAAATGCTTGCATTCCACAAACTTACAACGGAATTGTAATGTGTTCTGAAAATTGTCAGTAACATTACGCATATCAGATTAAGGCGCATATTCGTATATTGTACAACCAGTGACGCCGCGTGCATATTTGAACGCCAGTAAATATAATATTAAAGATTTAGAAGTATAAAATAGTATATTATTGTGATTATTGTGTTGAGCCCAGATATTTGTAGTAAAGGCAAAACCCTGGCCAAGCAATTTGAGCGGAACACAAAATGAGCTTATTCCGACTGAGACATATACTTTTCTTTCTTCAAATGAAACTACACTAAACATAAATCAAAATACATTACCTTAACCTTACTAACAGTTGTAGAATAATATGTATATGTATATATTAATTATATTTGTTACGTGATTTGTGAAAAATTCTTTGATCAAATATATATTTTTTGCCCATCCAGGATGGTATACACTGCATTTCTTACACTTCTTCACAAATTTTTATAATCAAATTCACATTCAAGCAAAAATTATTAATATTATTATTATCGGACATGTTGAGCGAATGTCTAATGAACGTTTGGTTGAAAAGATTTATTTGAATGATTTTGATGGTATACGATTGCGTGGACGTCCGATGAGTAGTTGGAGTGGTATGATTGAGAGTGTTTTGCTTGAGCAAAAGTTTCCAAGTAGTAGGAATAAAAGAGCATGTATGAGAGGAATTATGAATGTGGATGAAGCGAAAGTTGCTTGATTAGATAGGAGTGTTTGGAGGCGACTGATTTCGGGATGATGAAAAGAGTTTGTGCCACACCCTTTTGGGTACATGGCGTGAGTGTGTATGTATGTATTATTATTATCCTTCACTTCACCTCTAGAGGTACATTACATTGTACAACGGCCTCCGTGGAGGCAAGTATATACAACAGACATTCGTGATATAACGCAAATGTTACACAATTAGTATAGTAATACAATATGTTATGTTATTAATTTAACTACTATTATTATTATTACTTTATCTATTTATTATTATTATTAGTATGACGTTCGATGAGTAGTTGGAGTAGTATGATTGAGAGTGTTTTGCGTGAACGAAAGTATCCAAGTAGTAGGAAGAGAAGAGCATATATAAGTGGAATTATGAATATGAATGAAGTTAAAATTGCTTTAAAATATTAACTTGATTAGCCGTAACTGTGATACATTTTGGAAATAAGATAAATAAACATAACTTTGTTATATCACTAAAACTTTATTATCGTAACTGCAGTTTAAACCTGTTAGGCTATCGTCAGGCGATAATAAAGTTTTAGTGATATAACAAAGTTATTTTTTATTTATCTTATTAACCCTTTAAGTACGGGTAAAATCAATAAGCGTTTTTGCGTAACTTCCGCGACAGCCGGGTAGCATCAATAAGCGTTCTGATAAATTTACTTGTTTTAATATCCGAATAACGCTCATTGACGCTAGCTAAAATAAATGTTTTATCTACAACTGCTTTGTTATATGGTCATTATATATATATATATATATATATATATATATATAAAATCAGATAAATAATATTAGTCTTTATAGCCCAAGGGAAAAAAATACTAGTCATTATTAACCAAGGGAAATAAAGAAACGATCTTTATTAACTTGATTTCCGTACGCACGCTTCGTTGCTAGGCAACATCAACAAACTAAATATCTCTACGCCAGATGGCAGCAGTTATCAGTCAAAGTAATAAAATGACAGTTGTAGTTAGTTAGTTAGTTAGTTGTTGTTAACATCATAGATTTGAATAAGTAAGTACAATATTAAAAATATATAAGCAGTTGTAGATAAAGTATAATATTTGACTTGCAAATAATGCTTACAATGCCTACGAGGATGTTTTATTCCCCTCGCTACGCTCGTGGACTAAACAACATCCTCGTACATTATAGGTGCCATTATTTGCTCGTTAAATAATATACTATTATGTTGCAAGCACATTTTATATGCCTCTTCGTTTCATTCTGTTTTCTATCTTGTTCGAAGTCAGTTGTTAGTTGTTTATATGTTTATATTATGTAATTTATATACAGTGTGTTGACTTGGACCGTCGTACATAGGGATTTAGCATGTAAAATCAGACATGTGCGATTTCCTGCTTCTCAAATTATTTTACAAAAAAAAACCTTATGATAAATGTTTTAGGGCATGTAAATCAATTAGAAAATTTTTTTTTGGAACCTTCCTAACGTCAAGAATTAGGTCTAAAGTTGTTAAGAAATTGACTGGAAAATGGCAGTAGCCGTAAAATTGGAACAAAAAATCAAACAAATGCTAATGCACGGCCGACTAATGCCATTTTCAGTCAATTTCTTGAAAACTTTAGGGCTAATTTCTGACGTTGGGATGTTTCCAAAAAAAAAAATTTGTTGATTGATTTACATGTAAAAAAGTGTTTCCTAAAACATTTATCCCAAAGTTTTTTTTGTAAAATAATTTGGGAAGCAGGAAATCGCACATGTCTGATTTTACATGCTAAATCCCTATGTACGACGGTCCAAGTCAACACACGGTATAATATTCTATAATATTCTAATTGATATTGATATTATTGCCTTCTTTTAATTTTTAATTTGTTTATAAAATTTATCATTATTATTTATATACCATAATTTTATATAAATTTTATATATAAACCATGTATTTTTATTTTCGGAGCAAAACCCAACATCATAAATCTTTGTTCGAAAAACGGACATTTTTTGCGTCCCACAGGTACGATATTGCGAAATATACCCGTACCGAAAGGGTTAAAGTTGCTTGTCTAATGCCCGATTTCTTCACTATTTATTTAAACTTCGATTTTCTAAACTCCGATTAAAGTTAACCGGCCAATAAACATTTGTCGGATTTCTTCACTCACATGCAGGGTTAACTAATCTACGGTTCGAAACTCCAGAAAATACATTTGGCGCCGTCGCAAATCAAATTGCAGCTAATGTCATACGGATTGTATGCATATTATTAACTTTATAAATATCAAACAACTTAATACATTGACTATTATTTAGATATTTTATATGTAATATTATTTTTATCTTATGACATATATGTATACTAATTAATATAATTAAGGAAAAAAAGTTCCTTATTTATTTTTCTGTAGTATTTATGAAAATGTATGATTTTCATAAATTTTTACATTTTACATTACATAAATAATAAATATTTGACTAAATAGAGATTTTTGGAGGAGGCTGATTTCGGGATAGTAAAAAGAGTTTATGCCACGCTCTTTTGGGACTATGGCGTGATTGTGTATATATTATTATTATTATAAAAATACTGTATCTTTATCAAGATTATTTTTTTCCTTTTTCTGTAGAAACGTTGCTCAGAAAGATCAGTTTTGCAACACGAGTTGAATAATGGATTGTAAAATTATTTTTTCTATATTAATTTTAACACAAATTGAAAATAGGATGGTGCGTTTTGTAGCAAAATTACATTAATTTTAATGCTGAAACTATTTGTAACTACATTATAATGTTAGGTAATAATCCGCTTATATGTAAATCTATTAGTTTTAATGTTCTAAACGATATTTTGGCTTATAATAATATTATGAACGTTGTTACAAAATATTTTATTTTTTCTAGTAAATGGAATTTTTTTTCAACAGAAAGACACAAACAAAGTAATTTTTTTTATTAATGCAAATTAATTTTAAAGCAGTTGTTTTTTTCTTTTTAAAATATTGTCATCAAATATTCGACAATACATAAACGTATATACAGTGCGATATTTTTATTTCTGAATATATAAACTGAACTACATATAAATTTCCTATGTTCAATTTTAAAAATAACACATCAATCGAATGGATACATCCCTGACAGTTATGAAACTAACCTCACGGAATATGATGTTTATTTGAATAAAAAATGAAATATTTAACAGAATATGGTCATTTATTGTAAATTGCTGAACACTTAAATTTATAAATAATAATTAATAAATAATACTATAAAAATAAAAATAAGACATTCTATATTTTATAGAGAAAAATATAATTTTTAATTAATAAATTTATTAATTTATAAAAGATGTTCGAAATGTAAGGATATATAGTAGCAAATGAATCTCTCACATTTCTCAAACTATTTTTGTCGAAATACCAATGTAAAATTTCTAATCTTTCTTCTTTTGTATACATTTTTAAAAAAATTTCTTAAAATAATGCGAATAGTTTAATGCTTTCTAAATATTTTGTTGAAAGTAGTTCCATTTTTTCTAATAACTGTCACATTATGTAAGATTGGTTGCATAACTATCAGGGATGTCTCCATGCAATTGATGTGTTATTTTTACTACTTTGACTGCAAGGAAAAGTAGTTAAGCGTTTGGTACGGTGTCTGTAACATTTTCAAAAAAAAAAAAAAATTGTATAGAAATCCTTCATATAGCCTGTAGATGACGAATCTGAACTTAGTTTATGTGGGTGTATGGATGTGCGTCGTCAGCTCGCTCGCTCGCTCGCTCGCTCGCTCGGTCGTCAGACAAAATTTTGTGATCGCAACTCCTCCTAGACGGTTCAACCGATTATAATGAAATTTTCAGGATAAATTTGCCTAGTGCCCAAGATGGTCATGTGGTTTTGGTTTTTTCCAGTGATGCCAACTTTCCGAGAAAAAAATTACTAAAGTTTTTAAAAATTCATTGTGGCTACATTATTTATCCGATTTTGATCAAATTTTCAGAAAAGATTTCTCTAATGCTCCCATTAATTACATAATTTTATTAATTTTCAGTGTTGCCAACTTTCCGAGAAAAAAATTACTAAAGTTTTAAAAATTTTATTATGGCCATGTTATTCAACCGATTTTACTCAAATTTTCACAAAAGATTCTCCTAGTATTCATATAATTTATGTAATTTTAACAAAATACAGTGTTGCCAACTTTCCGAGAAAAAAATTAGTAAAATTTTTAAAAATTTATTTTGACCATTTTATTTAACCGATTTTAATCAAATATTTATAAAAGTTTTTCCTAGTGCCTAAATAAATTATGCAATTTTAACAAAATACAGTGTTGCCAACTTATCGAGAAAAAATCACAAAATTTTTAAAAAATTCATTGTGGCTACATTATTTATTCGATTTTGATCAAATTTTCAGAAAAGTATCTCCTATTGCCCACATAAATTATAATATTATTAAAATACAGTGTTGCCAACTTTCCGAGAAATGTCAAAGTAGTCTATATATGGGTTTACCCATATACTTCTAATCTTGTTTAAATTGAACATAGGAAATTTATATGTAGTTCAGTTCATATGTTCAGAGATAAAAATATCGCACTGTATGTATAGTACCTATAAAATTTAATTTACTTTAATACGTTTATGTATTGTCGAATATTTGATGACTATTATTTGCTAGAAATTTAGAGACAGATACAAAAAGAAAAACCATTTTTAATACACTAGAAAAGTTTTGTGACGAAACGAAAATTTCTTTGAAGAATATTATTAAAAAAAATAATTCAATTAATAAAATATATATTATGGTTTTGCTATTTATTTCAGACTAATTTCATTTTAGAAAAGATTATTCTAATGTCCACAAAAATTATATAATTTTACTGTTGTAGGTTCATCAACTCCTTGAGAAAAAATTGTTAAATGTTTCAAATATTTATTATGCTTAGTGTTCACAGAAATTATACAACTTGAGCGTTGTACAGTGTTGCCAACTTTCTGTGAAAAATATGACAAAAATAATAAAAAAATTATTTTGGCTTTAATTTTTATTTGTGATTAATAAAATTTTCAGAAATGATTTCCTTGAAGCTCACAAAATTTCATGATTTACTACTGTACAGCGTTGCCAACTTTTATAGATACATTTTTTGAATTTTATTGAGCTTAAAGTATTTTTCAGGATTTAATTCAATTTTTAGAAAATAATCACCTAATATTTATAAAAGTTTCAAAATTTTATTTTTATTATATTTTATTTTGGTTATGTTATTTATCCGATTTTAATCAAATATTTAGGAGAGATAATTCCAATATATTCATGTCAATTACATATAATTTAATTTTGCACTGTTGCCAATTATTAATTATTTTTTTTCATTTTTACCACTTTGACTGCAAGGAAAAGTGGTATAGCGTTTGGTACGGTGTCTGTAACATTTTCAAAAAAAAAAATTGTGTATAGAAATCCTTTTTATAGTACCTAGATGACGAATCTGAACTTAGTTTATGTGGGTGTATGTGTGTGCGTCGTCAGCTCGCTCGCTCGGTCGTAAGTCAAAATTTTGTGGCCGCAACTCCTCCTAGACGGTTCAACCGATTTTAATGAAATTTTCAGGATAAATTTGTCTAGTACCCAAGATAGTCATGTGGTTTTATTTTTTTCCAGTAATGCCAACTTTCCGACAAAAAAATTACTAAAGTATATAAAAATTCATATTGGCTACATTATTTATTCGATTTTGATCAGATTTTCAGAAAAGATTTCCCTAATGCTCCCGTTAATTATATAATTTTATTAATATCCAGTGTTGCCAACTTTCCGAGAAAAAAATTAATAAAATTTTAGAAAATTCATTATGACCACTATTTAACCGATTTTAATCAAATTTTCATAAAAAATTCTCCTAGTGTCTAAATAATTTATGCAATTTTAACAAAATACAGTGTTGCCAACTTATCGAGAAAAAAATCACAAAATTTTTTAAAAATTCATTGTGGCTACATTATTTATTCGATTTTGATCAAATTTGCAGAAAAGTTTCTCCTAGTGCCCACATAAATTATAATATTATTAAAATACAGTGTCGCCAATTTTTAAAGAAATGTCAAAGTGGTCTATATATGGGTTTACCCATATACTTTCAATCTTGTTTTTTTTTATTTTTATAGTAGGTATTTATGAGATAATGTCAGTGGTTTATATGTGTGGATTTACCCATATATTTTTATCTTGTTTTGCTTTTGATTTATTCATATTTATTGTGATACTATCTCATACATTTCTATAGATTTTTACCAAGAACTTTTTCAACATGGCAACCCGACCTGCACCTTCAATTTTATCCACATATCCTCGTACAATTTTAATAGTAAAATCTCAAAATTGCGCTCCAAATATGTAATAAATAAATTAAGATATGTTTTTGAATAAGAATGTGTATGCTAAAATAATTAAAAAAATTAATATACGTTTTTAAAACGGACTAAAAAGAATAAAATAATTTCTTCTAGCCCCATACCAATTTATAATCACCATACAAATTCTTAATCGCATACAAATTGTCCTGAAAATTTGTGATTGTAAATTTTTAATAGCTATGACAATACTTGTAAGATTTAAAATGAAAAACGTGAAGTATATGGGTAAACCCATATATAGACCACTTTGATATTTCTCGGAAAGTTGGCAACACAATATTTTTAATAAAATTATAATTTATGTGGGCACTAGGAGTAACTTTTCTGAAAATTTGATTAAAATCGAATAAATAATGTAGCCACAATGAATTGTTTTAAAAATTTGTGATTTTTTTCTCGATAAGTTGGCAACACTGTATTTTGTTAAAATTGCATAATTTATTTAGGCACTAAGAGAATTTTTTATGAAAATTTGATTAAAATCGGTTAAATAGTGGTCATAATAAATTTTTTAGAAATTTAGTAATTTTTGTTTCGAAAAGTAGCAACACTGGATATTAATAAAATTATGTAATTAATGGGAGCATTAGGAAAATCTTTTCAGAAAATTTGATCAAAATCGAATAAATAATGTAGCCACAATGGATTTTTAAAAAAATTTGTGATTTTTGTTCGATATGTTGGCAACACTGTATTTTGTTAAAATTACATAAATTATACGAATACTAGGAGAATCTTTTATGAAGATTTGAGTAAAATCGGTTTCATAACATGGCCATAATAAATTTTTTAAAATTTTAGTAATTTTTTTTTCGGAAAGTTGGCAACACTGGATATTGTTGAATTTGTATCGACTGTATATTAATAAAATTTTATAATTAATGGGAGCATTACCGAAATCTTTTCCGAAAATTTGAGCAAAATCGGATAAATAATGTAGCCACAATAAATTTTTTAAAACTTTATTAATTTTTTTTCGGAAAGTTGGCAACACTAGATATTAATAAAATTATATAATTAATGGAAGCATTAGGAAAATCTTTTCTGAAAATTTGATCAAAATCGGATAAATAATGTAGCCACAATGAATTTTTAAAAACTTTAGTACTTTTTTCACCGAAAGTTGGCATCACTGAAAAAACCAAAACCACAAGAACATCTTGAGCACTAGGTAAATTTATCCTGAAAATTTCATTAAAATTGGTCGAACCATCTAGGAGGAGTTGCGATCACAAAATTTTGACTGACGACGCAGAGGCTATATCAAGGATTTCTATAAAAAAAAAATTTTTTTAATGTTACAGACACTGTACCAAACTCTATACCACTTTTTTCTTGCAGTCAAAGTGGTAAAAAATTACATATTAACTCGTTAAGCATTCCAATGACAGTAAATTTACATTATTTTGTAAGATATGACCCTATCCTATTCAGAAAGTGTCAATTTGACCCATATTGGACCTGTTATTGTCGAGTTATAACAAAAAAATGCGAAATTTACAACTTTTTTTAAAAAATCGATATCTCAGAAACCAGTTTTTTAAATTGGACCAAATTTTGGCAAATTGTAGCTAATAAATCAGATTTTAACATATCAAAAATTCACATTCTGGTTTTTTTTTTGAAGCGAAATATTTTACTCCAAAATTGACCATGATTTTTTTCGGTTTTTAATACAGTGAAAATATAGTATGACACATTCAA
This sequence comes from Clivina fossor, assembly GCA_963966155.1. Classification (NCBI taxonomy): domain Eukaryota; kingdom Metazoa; phylum Arthropoda; class Insecta; order Coleoptera; family Carabidae; genus Clivina; species Clivina fossor. Next base: position 5,832,948 of record OZ014552.1, on the reverse strand, counting down.
ATTGTTCATTCGACTTAAAAATGGAATAATTTAACTTAAAAATTTTGTATTTTGATAACTTTTAGACATTATTATTACTTGTTCTGATTATATTTGTTGTAAAATGAAGTCAAAATGTTGAAAATTTACAAAATGGCGACCACCTGAAGAAAGTGGTCGATTTTTGACCACTTTTTGTCAGAATTTCAAGTGCCCTAAAAAATATTAAATGTACACAAAAATTGCTGATTCTAGCACAAGCTCTAACAAATTTTGTCCTCTTTAGAATAATATAAACAGGATCAAAATCGGTTCCTTAGTTTTTGAGTTCTGCGCCCACCCAGTTCAAAAAATGTTATTTTGAAAAAAACGCGTTTAAAGTTTAACGAAAGTATAACGATCGGCATCTGCATCATCATCACCATTAGCTTCAAAATTGTACAGAACGACTTCGAATTCAAGCAAATCGTTTTGCAGGGATAATCTACACACTATAGAGAATCAAATAATGCAAAAAAATGATTTTTTTTTTATCGAAAAATAAGTAAATGCCCCCTTAAATTACATACATACATACATACACAATTACGCCATGTACCCAAAAGGATGTGGCACAAACTCTTTTCATCATTTCGAAATCAGTCGCCTCCAAACATTCCTATCCAAACAAGCAACTTTCGCTTCATCCACATTCATAATTTCTCTCATACATGCTCTTTTATTCCTACTACTTGGAAACTTTTGCTCACGCAAAACACTCTCAATCATACCACTCCAACTACTCAGCGGACGTCCACGCAAACGTATACCATCAAAATCATTCAAATAAACTTTTTTAACCAAACGTTCATTAGACATTTGCTCAACATGACCGAACCATCTTAACTGACTAACACCAACTTTTGCTACAACATTTTTTTCAATTTCACACTCATCATACACTAATCTATTTCGTACCCGATCTCTCCTATTTACACCACATATCCCACGTAAAAATCTTATTTCCACAGCAGTCATTTTCCGTTTAGGCTTTTGCAACCAAACCCAACATCCACTACCATACAACAACGTAGGCACCTCTTAAATTGATTAAATATTATCCTCAATTGTTTGACAACTGTCATGTATTAAGACTAAAACTTAAGATTATATTCATTTGCATAATTATTTCATTATTTTACGACTATGATTAAGACTAAGACAAAGACAACGTTGCATTAACCCGGCCTTAATCTTAAGCCCGTGTGACACGATGCATTTTTCTGTGCATTAAAATGCACATCAAAATGCCGCATTTTAATGCAAGAAAAAATGCATCGTGTCATACAGAAAAAGCATGCATTTTTCTGTGCATTAAAATGCACAAGAAAATGCATATAAAAATCAAGCGCATGGTCTAGGTTTTTGCAATATTCTGTGTGAAATCGGCGTCGTACGGATGCGCAGTCGTTCACTGGCCTTCATTTTGTTTGTCAACAGCTGATATTCAGTGCTTGTGCTTTCTTGTGCATGCTTGTGCCTGAGTTTCGCTATTTTGCTTTGCTTAATTTTGTCGTTTTGTTTATATATTTATATATTTTTATTGTATAATTTTGTTTTAGTTTTTTGTTAATTGCGATTGTTTTATTTTTGGTAATGGGGTTGTTTTGTCAATTATAGTTAGTTACTGTTTTATTTATTTGTTTTGTTTGTTAATTATATTTAGTTACTGTTTTATTTATTTGTTTTGTTTGTTATTTTATTTTTGAAAAAATTAATAATGTCGTGGACTCGCGATCAAGTTCGTGTGTTGATCAGTTAATATCAAAAATATGAATGTTTATTTAACACAAAATGCAAAGCATACAAAAATAAATTTGCAAAATAGAAGCTCTCGAAGCAATTTTGAATGAAGTAAAAAAAGTGCGACCTGAAAGCAATATTGCAGAAATGAAAACAAAATATCATTCTTTAAAAACTAATTTTATGGTTGAGCATAAAAAAGAAAACTTTCAATGAAGAGTGGTGCTGGCACTGATGAGGTTAGTTTATTTACAATAGTATTGAAAAGAAACAGAATATTATATTTTATTTTTCTCTAGATTTACAAACCAACATTGTGGTACTACGAAATGATGACTTTTGTGTTGGACACCAATGAACCACGCCAATCGTTTTTCGTTTCGATTGCAGAAGATAAAGAAGATTTCGATGAGAAACAGGAAGGTGGCATGGAGACATATGAAGAGGTTTAGGTTTAAGTAAGTAATATTTTTAAATAAAACAGGTACACAGTATAAATAAAATTGATAAAATATTAACATAGTAGAGAATCTTTCAGAACTCGTTATATTTAAATAAAAACGGCCTTAGGTTGTTTATTTTTATTTTTTAATTTGACTTCTAATTAAAAATTTATAAAAAATTGTCATTCAATGAAGTTACAACAGAACGTCAACAATTTTTCGTGAAATAATAATAATATTTATTGAACTATTTCAAGTTATTTTATATAATTATACAAAATATACTTATATTATAATTACAATTTAATATAATAATATTAATAAAAATAGATAAAAAATTTATATTTAAAATATATTTATAATTTGAATATCGCTGATGACTCTTGTTACTGATTTCACAAGTAAGTCTTGCAATTAATCATTGGCGTACGAACTAAAAACTTTTTAGTGAATTCATCAACTGTCATTAAACTCTCGAAAATGAAATATACATTTTTTCAGCAGCATTATTTTAAAATTATTTTAGTAACTTGTACTATATTTTTCCTAAAAATAATATAGTCGATATAATGCTTATAAATAAAATTTTATTTTATTGCACACAGAAGTAAATTTAAACCCGCCACTGCTTGGAGTTCAGCCATTTTGTTTGTAGTGTTTGAAGGGGGGAATGTAGTTTGTTGTCGCCACCATGTCGCCACGCTGTTGAATGCTGCATGGAGAAGTTATTTTTTTAAGTTCAGTTCGTATGATTTTGTGCAGTTTGGAGTGGATATTTATGTTACATTGGTTTGTTACTCGTGAATTTCAATTTTTAACTGTAAGTATTCGTTTGTTTTGTAATATATTTTTCTGTAGTTATAAAACAACGACCTTGGTTATAAAAACAATATTCTCAGGGACGTTTGTTTGTATATTAGTAGTTGCTGTAATATTCATTTCTAGCTAATTCTGTTTTATATAAAAATATTATGTTCTTTTTATTTATTTTGCTTTTCATATTTTTCATTTATAAATTGATAATTATTTTGTAATTATTGTATAAATAAGAAAGTCACTTAGCATTGATAATATTGATGTCTACTGCAAATGAATTTAAAACAAATACCTATTTAACATTGAAGTATATGCTTTTAATTTTATTAGATTTATTTTCTAATTATAACTAATAAACTACAAGTTAATTTTTTCGTTTCGAATTCACATATTTTTAGCTTTGAAGTTGTAGACTGTTATTTGTTGGTTACATTTCTTTACTAGACACAAATTGTAATAATTAATAAATTCAGAACAGACATTTTATTTTCTAAAATAATATATATATATATATATATATATATATATATATATATATAAAAATTTATATGCAGTGGATTGTGTACCTAGTTACGTTGTAACACAAATTAGTAATTAATGCACAAGAACGGGACGAGATCCAGTTTACCATTAATTCTTGATTAATTTCGCAAGAAAATAAAGTACGTTTACTATACGGGATGTATTTTGCTTGTTTCATCTAGGCCGATACTTTCATTTGTTAAACATTTATAAATAATATCTGTATTGTGTTTTCAGAATCAGAGCAAGGAGTTAACAAATCAATCGAAAGAATCAAATTGGAAGATGTTGATTCTAGCGACACAAGGTGATGCAATTGATGAAGAAGATAGAGATGAAATTTGAATCGGAAAGAAACAGAGACGAGTAGAATATGCTTATGGACTCAATAATATTGCAAATTATGTGATCAGCTTTAAATGGAATTCATAATAAAATAGAAAGGTAATTGATTCTATTTAATTAAATATAGTGGAACTTTGATATATTGTTTAATTATTCAATCAGATTCTTGTTTTAATAAAACAGTTAAACAAAAAATTGATTATATGAAAGTGATAAATATGATTCATACTTGTAAACTTTTAATACAAGTTATTGGGTAGGTCGATGTGATAGATGAAGAAGTTACTTAGTACGTAATATTATAAAAGTGTTACAATTTTTTAAAAATAGAATTTTTACGAATAATTATTGCAATTACTTGTTTAATTCAGTAGTTGTTGATATCTTTAAAAAAAGTATTTTTGGTCACTTAAGTACTTCTTACAATTAAATACTTTTCGTAATTTTATTAGAAAGTCAGAAAGTTTAACAATTATAAAGAAATATAGTTATATTTTTAAATTATTTTGCTTAAAGAAAATATACAACTTTGAAATCTTTCTGATATTAAAATGCTTTATTTTTGCCGCAAAGTAATCACATTTAGAAAGTCAGATAGTTTGGATATTTTATAGTAATGATTGGTTAATATTTCAGCTATTGTTAGCAATCACATATCACAAAATAATTGGTAATTTTTAAGAACAAAATTATATAGAGTAGAACTTGCACAGAGCTACATTTTGTAAGGAATCTTATCGACACATACACGAGATTATATCGGTACAATACAGTGGCTTTCGAAAGAAATAATTGCGTAGGATATGGTGTGCTGGGGATAGCAATATTACATAAGGGCGAAACGAGATCAGTTTACTGTTAACTCGATCAATTTCAATAGGAAATAAAGTATGCTTGCTGCATTAAGGCCATTTCAAGGCAAACAAAAGGCTATATTCAGACAGGTGGTGGGAATACAAAAATGAATAATTTTACATTCGATTTATTCGTTTAATACTACATATTTATGGTAACTAATTATTAGAAAAATTAGCTAATTTATGTACAATTAATAATTTAATAACAATTTTTATATTCAGACAGAATTAGCATATAAAAAAATTAATCAAATATATAATTGTCAATATTTTCTTTGTTTATTATTATTTTGATTGCCAAAAAATATATATGTTGTTAATTGTTATTATAGTACTTATGTATTAATTTCAGAATTTATTTATGTGCAATTTATTTGGAAAAAATAATTTTCATTATTTTCCTTGAAAAATGCGATTTTCTCTTATCTCACAAATGTTTTTTATTTGAAAAAAAAAAATATGATTAATCTTTATTATAATTAACAACACATATATTTTTTGGAAATCAAAATAATAATAAACAAAGAAAATATTGACAATTAAATATTTGATTTTTTTTTATATGCTACTTCTGTAAATATATAAAAATTGTTATTAAATTATTAATTGTACATAAATTAGCTAATTTTTCTAATAATTAGTTACTATAAATATGTAGTATTAAACGAATAAATCGAGTGTAAAATTATACTTTTTTGTATTCCCACCACCTGTGTGAATGTAGCCTTTTGAGTGCTTTGAAATGCCCTTAATCATATTTCGTACTGTCCTATAGTCTAGTTATCTCTGTTTCATTTAATGTTGACACTATCACTTTTCTTACAATTCGGTGTTGTGTTAGTGGTGTGGCAGTGGTAGTCTCAAGAGCCCCATTTTCTTCCCAATGTATCTTTTTGCGTTTCGGCGTGGCTCTGTTCAAGTTGTACTGTATAAAAAAATATGTTTCTATTACCGGACCCCTTTGTCATATATTGATTAATATATTTAAATTGATTTTACGATATTAGTTAAATCTATTTTGTGTTTTCAGAATCGGAATATGCAGTTAACGCATATAAAACGAGAGAATCAAATTTAAAAATGAGAGTTTATTTGACGACGACAGATGCAAGCAAGTGATGATGGAGATAGAAATATGAAATTTGGAACGAGCATAATATGCTGCTAAGAGCTCAATTGGAACCATTATTAAAATATTAGGTAAATTATTTTAATTAATATATTAGTGAACATAGTAAAGAATCTTTTAGCTCATTATATTAAAATGATGGCACGAATTCAAATCAAATATGGCTTCCTTTAATTAATAATTTATAGAAATCTTACAATTTATGTAATTAGTTGTATTTGTTATAAAATATTATTATATTTAAATATTTAAACAAATTTTCGACAATATATACTCTTGAGAATTAATTATTTATAAGAAATAAACGGTATTTTATTTTCTGCAATTTCGGGATTTTCCGAAACATTAAAAACTACTTAATGCGTCCCTTTGCTAAAAGTAACGAGACATCCCGCTGATAAAGGTAAAACCCCTTCCATTATGAAGTTAAGTCAAAACGATATATTCTTGCGTTCACTATACCTGATAACTTGTTTCTATGTTTTGTTTGTTTATTATTTATGTCATTTATATATATTCGATATACGAGAAGTATATCGAAACGTTTAATTTTAATTAAAAATTATACAGAACTTAGTTCTAAAGCTTTTATTATTTGAAATATAGTGAAGATTTGATGTATTGATCAGTGATTGAATTACATTTCTGTTTTAATAGAAGAGTTAACAAAAATTGATATTATTATATATAAAAAATATGGATCTATATTTATATTACACTGTAAAAAGTTGTTATTTTAGATAAAAACTATAGTAAAACAAATTACATATTATTTCAGTAAGACAATGGCTTATATAAATTTTCTGTAAAAATAATATAATTTTGTAATTTTAAGTAAAATCATAATTTTACCATATTATATGTTTCTTTTTACCGAAAAAGTAAGTAATTGTTTTATGACGTCTGTAAATTTACATATTAAACTGTTGTAAATCAGTTGCCCCAGGTTTTTATGTAAAATTAAAATTTTTTTTATAGTGTATATCAGGGCTTCAAACCGAAACTGAACCGAAAACCGAAAAAAAAACCGTTACTTTTGCTAGACCGAAAGCCGGAACTGAACCGAAAAAAAAATATCGGTTTATTTCGGTTCGATACATGTTAAAACATGCGCATTAACACAATCTTAATTTTAACGTTATTATTATTTTTTTTTCACTAGGAATCACTTTGAGGCAGGTGTATTTCTTGATAATAACTTTGTTTTTAATAATCTTTAAATAGTTTAAATGAAAATAGATTGGAAAATATTTTAGAAATCGGGGATAATTTTCATTATTTCTAATTATAAATAAATAAAAATCTATATACAAGAATTTGTTACGTTAAGGCCATTTCAAGGCAAACAAAAGGCTATATTCAGACAAAAATGAATAATTTTACATTCGATTTATTCGTTTAGTACTACATATTTATGGTAACTAATTATTAGAAAAATTAGCTAATCTATGTACAATTAATAATTTAATAACAATTTTTATATTCAGACAATTAGCATATAAAAAAAATTAATCAAATATATAATTGTCAATATTTTCTTTGTTTATTATTATTTTGATTGCCAAAAAATATATATGTTGTTAATTGTTATTATAGTACTTATGTATTAATTTCAGAATTTATTTATGTGCAGTTTATTTGTAAAAAAATAATTTTTATCATTTTCCTTGAAAAATGCGATTTTCTCTTATCTCACACGTGTTTTTTATTTTAAAAAAAATATATGATTAATCTTAATAATAATAACAACACATATATTTTTTTGGAAATCAAAATAGTAATAAACAAAGAAAATATTGACAATTAAATATTTGATTAATTTTTTTTATATGCTACTTCTATAAAAATATAAAAATTGTTATTAAATTATTAATTGTACATAAATTAGCTAATTTTTCTAATAATTAGTTTCCATAAATATGTAGTATTAAACGAATAAATCGAGTGTAAAATTATCCTTTTTTGTATTCCCACCACCTGTCTGAATTAGCGTTTTGCTTGTCCTGAAATGCCTTTAACACATATTATATTATATAATAAAAATATACATACAAATTATAGTTTCGAATAATAAATTATATTATTATAATATATTATATACTTCTAATTATTATACCTTTATTTAATTAATAATTATTACTCATATTATATTATTGTATCTATAGTATGCTTATTATAATAGTAGGAGTAAAATGTTCTAAATTATGGGTAGCAAATAAGTTGTTAATACATATAAAAACATTGAAAAAATTTAAAAATGAATCACCCGAAACTGAAGTGAGAACCTAAAAAAACGTTATTTTGCCGAAACGAAAATCGGAACCGATCCGATAATTTTTTTAATTGAACCGGAACGAAAAATATAATGGTTTGAAGCCCTGGTGTATATAGTGTGTTTGGTAGGTTAAGATGAAGTTGGTTAGAACATAGTATTTTACAAAGTGTTAATTTTAATTTTTGCAAATTAAATAGCATAATTATTTAAATATTTGTTGATTTCATTAAAAAGTATTTTTTTTTGCTAAATTAAGTACTTTTTACAATTATATGCAATTCGTATTTTGATTATGAATTTAGAAAGTTTACTATTAAATTACTACTTATAAAGAAATAAATTTGATTTTTAAAATTATATTGTAATTTTGAAATCTTAGACAAGTCAATAAGTGGTCCAATTTAATCGCAAAGTAATGACGTCTAGAGAGCCTCGTACTTTATTTATTTACTCCAATAGATGCGTTAATAGTTTTTAGCCTACAAAGTAAAGATTATTATGGAATTATTCTTGTTATAATATAGTGAAAATTTTTCAGAACTCATTATATTAAAATAAAACTGCTGTAGGTTAAAGTTCTGTATTAATATTTATTTAAAATCGACGTTTTGACGAACTCAACGTCCGTCTTCGTCAGGATAAATGATACAAATGACATTACAGTAAATAACAGAACATAGAAACAAGCATGTATTAGGTAATAAATTAGTACTAGATCATCGAATTTTTATAGATTTTTAATTAATGGAAGCTAAATTTTGTTTAACTAGTGCCTGCAGTGATTGATGTTATCATTTTCTGCTTTACTTTATCTAGATTATTAGGATAAAATTCTGTTTAATTATTATTGCTTTAATTATTATTTATAATATTTAACATTCACACTAACGAGATATTCATATTAGCGCATATTCACAATTTCGAGATTCTACCGTATATTGAACATTGTTATTAATTACTCTCAGTTGAACTTTTCTATTCTACCATATTTGAATTTATTTTTATATGTTAAACAGTATTTTTTCAAATATCTGCTGGTGTTATAGTGTTCAAAGCTTCCTTCCACATTTCTAAAACATTTTTTTCAATGTATCCATTAAGTCCTATGTGAGTCCTTCGCTTCACTTGGCTCTGCCGTGATAATGCTTTTGTATATTAAAAAGAAAACATAAACTCGATAACAACAGCTAGGTATATATTAGATGTAAGATTATTTTACAAAATTAGTTATTTATAACGAAACAATTTATTTAGACATGTCAGTGAATAAAATACGTAAACAATATGTAAAAAACACAGCTTTTTATATAAACGTAGTGTGAACTGTCACTGTTATAATGTTGTTTTCAATCAAAAATATAAATCTGCTTTAAAAATAATTATAAAAATTATTATTAAACGTTTATATAAATTATCATTTTGAAATGTTCAAACTCTGTCAATAACATACCTAATTAAATGTAATAATTAGTTAAATCTGTAAAGTTTTTAACATGTTCGCTGCCGTTTTGAAATCATATACTTCCGCTAGGGGCCGACTAAATACAACGCATATAAACACAAACAGTCAAATACCGCGCTGGCGCGTAACCGGCACCCAACAAAGGTATCATTTCACGCGCCAGCGCGTTACCGGCAGCGAACGTGTTAATAATTTTGTATGTTATGTTGTTCCCTAAAATAATGACGTGAATCTTCTGATGTGATGGATGAACCATAGATGTTGTCTGCTATATTTGCTATGTTTTTAATAGTTTTATTCAAAAATATTGTGTTTTTATTGGTATCCGGACAATTCACCGAAAACCGTTCACCGAAAACAATTCATCGAAAACAAATTCACCGAAGTACCAATTCACCGAAAAACAATTCATCGAAAAACAATTTATCGAATAACCAACTGAAATAGAATTAAATTAAATTAAAATTAATATTAGAAAGTGTTAGGTTAGGAAAGGTTAGGTTAGTAGGGTGGTTTAGGTTTTTTTTTCAGTATGTATAAATAACCAATTGCGTATACATACCGTATGTATAAATAGCCTCATCCTTAATATTATGAATATTAGGAATGTCTTTAAAAAAAGCATATTTATTTTTTTTATTTTTTTCTTTAACAATTTACGGAGGGTTGATGAGTAGGTTAGGTTAGGTTGTTTAATTCTATTTCATTTGGTTATTCGATAAATTGTTTTTCGATGAATTGTTTTTCGGTGAATTGGTACTTCGGTGAATTTGTTTTCGATGAATTGTTTTCGGTGAATTGTCCGCGACCCGTTTTTATTATATGCATTACAGGGAAAGAATGTGTACTATATTGCTTTTTTATTGCAGATTGAGAAGTATCATCTTTAATTCATCTTAATTTCTTCAAAGAGAAGATCGTATGTATATTTTCTTCAACGAGAAGTGTCGTTCCTAATTCTGGTCTTCTTCAACATTTGAATATTGGTTCATCATGTTAAGGTAAAATGTTATTTATTAAATTTTGTAAATTATAAGTTAACAGTTTGAGCGCCTGAGATTTTTTTTTCTAAACCATGCAAGAGTGCAATGTTGCGGCATTTCTTAGCTTTCAATGGGTTAATGAACACGGGGAGCTTAATTTCAAAATGTAATTGTTCTACAAAAAAAAAGATATTTTTGCTGAAAGGAAAACCGGAACTTAACCGAAAAAAAATATCAGTTTGTTTCGGTTCAATACATGATGAAACTTTTTTTTTGTGGATGAATACTCAGTTATTGAAATTGAGGCAGGTGTATTTTCTGATAATAACTTTCATTTTAATATTCTTTAAATAATTTAAATGAAAAATCGTTGAAAAATATTTTAATAATTAGAGGTAATTTTCATTTTTTTAAACTATAAATAAATAAAAATCCTGTATATAAGATTTTGTTACGCTAACATATGTTATCTTATTATTATATTATATAACTAAAACATTCATACGAATTATATAAGTTTCGAATAATAAATTATTATCATCTATTATTTACTTGGAATTATTACACCTTTAATTAATTAATAATTATTATTATTATTATCAATTTATGTAGAACGAATGCTTATTATAAAAGTAGGAGTAAAATGTTCTAAACTATAGTAGAAAATAAGTTTTTAATATAAATAAAAACATTTAAAAAATTTAAAAATTAATCACTTGGAACTGAACCGAAATTTGAACAAGTTTAGAAGTATATGGGTAAACCCATATAGAGACCACTTTGACATTTTTTGGAAAGTTGGCAACACTGTATTTTAATAATATTATAATTTGTGTGGGCACTAGGTGAAACTTTTCTGAAAATTTGATCAATAAATTTTAGTAATTTTTTTCTTGGAAAGTTGGCAACACTGTATTTTGTTAAAATTACATAAATTATATGAATACTAGGAGAATCTTTTGTGAAAATTTGAGTAAAATCGGTTAAATAATAAGGCCATAATAAATTTTTTAAAACTTTAGTAATTTTTTTCTCGGAAAGTTGGCAACACTGAATATTAATAAAATTATATAATTAATGGGAGCATTAGGGAAATTTTTTCTGAAAATTTGATCAAAATCGGATAAATAACGTAGCCAATATGAATTTTTAAAAACTTTAATAATTTTTTTTCTCGGAAAGTTGGCATTACTGGAAAAAAAAATAAAACCACATGACCATCTTGGATACTAGACAAATTTATCCTGAAAATTTCATTAAAATCGGTTGAACCGTCTAGGAGGAGACACCGTACCAAACGCTATACCACTTTTTCCTTGCAGTCAAAGTGGTAAAAATACCGTTATTTTTGCCGGAACTAAAACCGGAACCGAACCAATATATATATATATATTTTTTAGTTGAACCGGAACGAAAAATGTAACCGTTTGAAGTCCTGAATATAAGTAGGAATATTTTTCGGAGACATGTTTATAAGAAATCAGAAAATATTTATCCTGTTTATTAATACAAGTGTTTACATTTTACCCATTTTAAAATGTACATATAAACGTTACATTTTGTTTATTTTGTTTGATTAAATAGTTATTAATTATTAAAATAAGTAATAATTTATGCCGACTGTTATGCATTTAAAAACATTTCAACCCCTTGTCTCGGGAAAGGAGAGATATTTTACTGAAATTTATCCTATATAATAATGCAGATCAAACATGTAGAGATGTCACAATATTTCAACTCTCTACGGCTTCTAGAAAAAAGTTATCACAATTAAAGAACACAAAAGTTACAATTGTATCTATGCCGCCTGGTCCAGGATTAAATACTTTTACCATAAGTATCTAATACTTGCATTTATAGTTAGAGTATAAAATATTAATGAGTTTACTTAAAATATTTCAAAGTATTGAAAATAATGTTTTCAAATTGTGACGCAACGCGTGAATTTATCAGCTCGTGTCTCGTTTCCCGGAAAATTCTGAAACCTAACACAAAAGTTTCGTTAGAATATCCTAAAACTAAAATAAAAATCGGACTCCAAAGGTCTCTAGTTTGCGCCGCGCTTACACCAGATATTAAATCAAATATTATTTCTAGTATTAAAACCTAGTACCACTGAACTGATATCGGCTGTGTCTGAGTGGTTCAAAACCGATTGTAAGCTATAGGCCTCTTGCTTGGCTGTGGGCTAACGATCCACACCATTGACAATGCAAGCAAAAATTGTTAAGAAACTATGGTTGATATTACAAGCTCTGTTTTTAGGTGTTTTAGTTCATTTGTTTAGTACAGCTCTTATGACAATTACGTTGTCTTAAAACCGATATTAGTTAAAACTAATTTTAAAACAGAGCTCGTATTACCGGCCTATATGTTCAGCTTCTCGAGTATGTAGCCCCATGTTCCACCTAGGAATTACGGAAACTACATACATACATACATACATACACAATCTCGCCATGTACCCAAAAGGGTGTGGCACAAACTCTTTATCATCCCGAAATCAGTCGCCTCCAAACATTTCTATTCAAACAAGCAACTTTCGCTTCATCCACATTCATAATTCCTCCTCTCATACATGCTCTTTTATTCTTACTATTTGGAAACTTTCGCTCACGCAAAACACTCTCAATCATACTACTCCAACTACTCATCGGACGTACACGCAATCCAATACCATCAAAATCATTCAAATAAATCTTTTTAACCAAACGTTCATTAGACATTCGCTCAACATGTCCGAACCATCTTAACCAACTAACACCAACTTTTGCTACAAAATTTTTTTCAATTTCACACTCATCATACACTAATCTATTTTGTACCCGATCTCTCCTATTTACACCACATACCCCACGTAAAAATCTCATTTCTACAGCAGTCATTTTCCGTTTATGCTTTTGCAACCAAACCCAACATTCATTACCATACATCAATGTAGGCACCAAAACTGCATTATATATACTCAAACGGGCTTCTTTGGAAACATTACGGAAAACTGATGATGATAAAAATAAAAAATCTACGGAGGATTTTTTTTTAATTTCGAAAAATTACGAAAATGGCGTTTGAAAAAAGGTGTTTTTTTTTCAGTGTAAATATCAACTTTTAAAGTTTATAAAAAATCGAGGAAAGAGGTATTAAAAATGTCCTACGTACCAATTTAGAGCTTTGACAAAAATGCGTTTAAAGTTTGAAGTTAGTTTTTTACTGCCCGACATGTACGTGTTACCGGCTATGATATAACTTCGGATTTGGTCGCAGTAACTCTGCCAAAAGTTCGATTTTCGGAAAACCGTTGCAACACATTATTCTATAAATTATCAGCTTTCAGAAATGCAAAAATCTTTTTTTTTAAGTGTCAGGGTGGTATCCTCACTTAATGAAAATTTAATACGATTCTAGAATTTTTAATTTTTTTTATAGTTGTTATAATAAATGAAAATATTAAATTTATTATTTAAAAAATAAATATATAAATATTATATTTTACTGTTATTTTAATAGCAATAATAATAATAATAATAAATGATTGTATTTGGTATTTATTACTGTAATTTGAATGAGGAAAAGTATTTAAAACAATATTGGTATAGTAAAAAATCTTTCAGTACTCATTATATTAAAATAAAATGACTTAGGATATTTTTCCTGAAATAAAAATTAAAACAGAACTATGTACTAAAGCCTTTTTATTTTAACAATACTGGTACTTGTATTGTAAATACGTTTTTAAAGGTATTTAATTTTTAGTATTTATATCCTGTTTTTTAGTACTGGTCCCAGCTGTGTACCTGATATATAAATTATTGCAACTTGCATTTATCTAATAAATACTCTGATAAATTCTGATCAATAATTTTGTGTAGCAACATGTAATATTGTTTTAATATTCTAATTTCATTGTCTAATCTTGCACCACTTCGTAGTAAAATGTAAAATTTTTCCTAAATTAAACATGTACACTAAATTGAATAACAAACGTTTTTGGTAGTCTCATGTATCAGATTGTTTTCCTTTACATTGTTAGCAACGCGAGCTTCATATTTATCTAATGAAAATATTTTTTTTTTCAGATTCCACAATAATTGTCTTCAGGAACCATTCAGTGTCCAGTATGTCATATAGTAATTTAAGGTTCCTATACATATTCCGTTATCAGTACATGGATTGCGGGACTTTTGTTGCTTCGAGTTATGGTGAACCACACAATCGTCTACTTTTGTCATTTCTTTCTCATCAATTTTTGAATTGTACGTTTCTTTATGTATGCATTTATATTAAATTATGTATGTAAGTTTATGTAATGAAAAAAAAGAAGAAAAATGAGGTATACGACCTATGTTAAAACAGACTTACGATGGAGTTATCATAACTGAGTTATGTCGTAAGTTGAGAACTATTTGTATAACCTTTTTTATTTATTTGAAACCTTTTTATCACTACTTATTTACTAATATTTCCATTGTCTCAGGAAAAAAGTATTGTGTAGATTGATGTTATGTAAATGGTCGTTTTTGTTCTGATATTTATTCTAATAATTGTCTAAATTTTTTTATATATTTATGGTTGATATTTTACTAGAAATATTGAAGAATATTATTGTGTTGTATAATTATAGCTTATTTGAAATATTGGCAGACAATATTCTTTATTTTGTCATATCGAAAGAATTGTTGGATCTATCCAGGGTCGGATGGGCAACATCTTGGCGGCCCGGGAAATAATATTTGTCGGCCCTTTTTTAATTTCCGGATATGGCTAAAACATACATTTACAGGATGTTACGCATTTTTCCTCTTAAATTAAATTTAGCAAAGGTTTATTACAGATTTTTGAATCAGATTACATTTACTATCCAAAAAACATTCTTTTAGTTAAAAATGCCGGACTCCCAGTCAAGTACATATATAGAAACGTACAACAAAAAAAAAAACAATAAAAGTAAATCAAAGTTTAAAGTCTTTGTATTCCAAATGTAGAAATTAGGTTTGTTCTAAAGGATTAGAGAACTTACAACTTCATAAAAATTCTTTTAACACAAAAATTTAGAAAAAAATTATTATATAAAAAATTTTACTCTTTTAACAATCTATTTAATAACTTGCTTTGCTGCATCAGAGTCAATATTATATAAAATATCATTTTCGCAAGTCATTAACATAAAAGCATCCAAATTATTATTCGACATTGAATTCCGCAATCTATTTTTAATGTATTTTAACTTGGAAAAACTTCTTTCACATTGCACTTGATTTATTGGTAATGTTAATAAATATTTGTTAGCATTTCCTAGTGCAGAATATGCCTCACTGTACATATTGTACTTTTGAATGACAGAATAACAGCAAATTGCACATTTAAGACAAGATTTACATTTTTTATTATTAACATCAAAACCACCATCTCCTTATCTCTTCATCAGTTTCATCTGTATCTATAACTGTAACATTACTCTGAAATTGTTGATTACTCTCCGCATTTGTTGTTGCTTTAAATTTACCCTAATTTTTCGCGAAACTAACCAATTCTTCTTGCAGATTTTCTTTTGTAATATTTGGGTAATAGTTTTCTAGCAATTCAGACAATTTTTTAAAGCTATTTGATAGTACTCCTTGTTTAACTTCATCAAAATTTGTTGGAGACAATAAGGCAATATCCTTATAAAGCTCACCATTATTCTTATATCTACATTCTATAGAATTTATAATTTTATCTAAAATTCTATTATGGGTTTCAACTTCATAGTTTTTTTCGGCTATATTTCGTTTTCTTATTCTTTTTTCGGGAAAGAAAATTGGTATGTCGATGTCGATTTCTTCACGGCTGTCAATTTCATCTTGTGCCCATGCAATCAACGTTTGCGTAGATGTTTCAATATCACTCATGTCGCGACTTATGGATTTTAATTGTGATGTACAATTCATAATCATTTCGTGCTAAAAATTTGAGCCGTTAGTAACATTTCATAATCTATAAATTGTGAAAGCATGGTAGAGGCCTTCACACGGACATCTGGTGGTATGTTTTCAGACAATTTAAATTGTGTAGGGGAAGGATGGGTAAAGTGGCCAGCCTAAGAGAAATTTATTTTTTACAAGACCATTTTATTTAGTAAAATAATAAAAATTATACCTACAGCAACTGTAAATAGTCTAGAAACATTGAATATTTATAATTTCAATTAAATAAATTTTTTGTAAGGTAGGAGCGAGTTTAAACGAAAATAGGAAAAATGGCCACTTTACCCCCATAGGTGGGGTAAAGTGGCCATAGCATAATTCAGGTACCTAAATAATTATGATATTGAACGAAATATTGAAATCCAAGGAAAATACAAGATCACCTTTAAAAAAGTAATAAAACTTGGCTAAATATTATTATTCATTTAAAAAAAAGTAATTAAATACAATTGAAATGCATAGAAAAATATTTTAAAACTAATGAAACTAAGCAAAATTCAAACAAACTATTTGCAAAATTCGCACTCAAACTCGTCATCTTCTTCTTCGCAACCAGCACATTCCTCGTGAGCCCACTGCTTACACATGCAACACCTAATCCAACCCTCGTTATCCTTAGATTTTGAGAAAGCCTCATTGCAATAAAAACATTCCTCATCATCATTTTCAAAAAGCTGTTTTGTAGCAGCATCCTTTTTTGTTTGATGTTTTGGTTTTTTATTTACTGGACCACTTTTGGAGGTTGTGGCCTTCATCTCCTTTTCTTCCTTCTTCCTTTTCTTTTTATTATCCTCCTCGTCTTTCTTCATCTTCTCATTTAATAATTCATCTTTGTATGGACTAGATGTTATTATCGCTGTCTGGCCTTTTTTTCGGTTTGATTTTCTTTGTTTTAGGCCTGCTTGTTTAGGCAAAGGAACAATGTCTTGTGGGCTTAACACTGCAAACGTGTTGGGTTGTGATTTTGGTGTGCCGATCACTATATTATTTTCGTTGCCCGTCATTTCACCTTCGTGTCTATCCATTGCAGGTTCTTCAACCGTAACTCCATCTCCGCGTTCATCCACTTTATGTTCTTCTATTGTTAATTCATTTCCGCGTTCATCTACTGAATCATCTTCAGCTCTAGCTCCATCTCCACGACCATCCACTGGATTTTCACCATTTGTCACTTCGTCTTTAGAGCCAGGGAGATAATTATTGTTTTCAGGGATCATGGGAATGTCAGACACTTCTGCAGCAACAAAATCTACTTCAGAAAACACATTCGGGTCCAAAGGAAAAATCCCGCACTTGCGAAATCCATTTATGGCTGTAGTTGGCGTAGCTGCATGCAAAAATGCTTCTCCGAGAAGTCTGCTGATTTGGAATTGTGTTATTACTCTGCCAGGGTTGTTGCGCAGGAATTTTTCACAAGCTTGAACGTAAAACGTTTTGAACGGTGCCATAAATGAAACATCGAGCGGTTGCAGCTTGTGGCTACAATGCGGAGGTAAACATACAACAGTTGTAGAATTTTGTCTGGCCTTTTCTATAAAGTCTATGTTTTTGGTATGGGTGGCATGCCCATCCAGAATTAGAAGCACTGGGTCTTCGGCTGAAGGCTTCGTGTATTTCAAAAAATGCTCAAACCATTGCATGAAAATGTCCGTCTGCATCCAACCACTTGGATAGCAGGCAAACTCAGTTCCTGGGGGAGCTCCATCTTGAAGTTCTACTTTCATTCTTTTTCTTGGAAATATTACAAGAGGAGGAATAAAGGTCCCTCCTGCGGACATGCACACTGCAAACGTCGAAAGCAAGCCTCTTTCCGCTGACGTAATAGCACCAACTTGGCGCCTTCCCTTAAGCGAGAAAACTTTGGTGTTTCTAGTTTGCACTGTTAAAAGACCAGTTTCATCAACATTATAAATTCGATGAGCAGAATGAAAGTGTTTGTCTTGCACCATTTTAAGGAGGTTAAAAAATTTGTCCACATTAACTCTATTAAATCCCTGCGCCCTAGCCATTGACGTGGATTCTGGTTTTCTTAGGGTAATATTAGGATGGCGTTTTCGAAAGCATGCCACCCAATCCTTTCCTGCCATCTTCTTCTCTTTGTTGAATCGATGCGGTAGGTTATTTTTTTCAGCAAGCTGGAATGCCAAGTGGCGTAGATCATTTAATGATATGCCATAAAATCGTTGTTCCATATCAAAGATGTGATTAAGGAGTTCTTTCTCTTGTTCCTGACTAAAAACACATCTGTAGCTTCCAAGAATCTTGGTTTCTTCGATCGCATCGCGGTTTTTTTGTAGAACCCTTCTTTTCAATGTATTGCGTGGGACATTAAATTGTTTGGCTGCTGTAGCAAACTTCATACCATTTGTTCTAACTGCTTCTATAGCCAGTTTCATTGCCTTCGGATCCCAAGACTGTTGGGTCGACTTCCTTACGTAATTTGACGGCATCTTGATATCGTCCTGAAAAAAGGACCAATGGCTGATATAATGAGTTTGCTTTTATTATATTATTATAATAAATATTTATTAATTATTACACAATGACTAATAAACAATTTTGTACAGCTCATAAATTAATGTTGGGTAAAGTGGCCACCTGGCCACTTTACCCAACTCATTGAGTGGCCATCTTACCCGATCAGACGCCATTACGAAAAATTTTATTTGCCGTCAAAGCTAGATAACCTACGCAGATCCAAAGCAAACGATTTACAAGGCTAAAATATGCCGTTTCAACAGTACTACAGCAGCTAATTAAAACTCTACTTAGTATTTAACTAACAGCAACAATATTGGCCACTTACCTTACATCAAACATGTGAAAAACACAAAAATACACACTATTTCGAACAAAGGGATGCAATGACTTTCAACGTAACTGTCACTACTGACGGCAAGTAGTTCGACATTTTGACGCATTCCCGTCAAGCTGCAGCACTCTCCAGCAGAGAAAATCCAAATGACCACTTTACCCGACCTGGCCACTTTACCCATCCTTCCCCTAATGCTAATAATACATTGATGTAAAAAACAATGGCGTGATTTTTGTAATTTCCAAATAGTTTTTTCAAAGCTGCTTCTTTTGCCTACCAACGAGTTTCTCCAAATACTTGTAATTTCCTTTTTTTTTCTCCTCTAAGGATGTGCTTTTCCGAATATTTGTTATTTGGTAGATTTCTCTGAAGAAAATTGCAATGGAATTTAATAAGGTAAATAAAGACGCTGCATTTATTGTTATGTTGACGGTGTCGGACACAACTAGGTTCAGGATATGGCTGTAACACCACACATGTAATTGACTAGGTGTATTTTCAGACATCCATTTAGAGAAACCATTGTAAGCCCCTTGCATATTTGCTGCACCATCAGTGGCATTAGAGACGCAATTTTTTAGTAAAATATTTAAAGTTGAAAATTCTTTTTGAATGAGGTTAAACATACCTTTCCCGGTAGAGTCTGTACAACCTACAACGCAAACCAGTCTTTCATAGATTTCACAACCCAAAACTTACCTTATTACAATTGGACATTTATTTTGAACTGAAATATCCTGTGTAGTGTCCAATTGCACAGAAAATATTTCTGCTTTTTGGATTTCTTCCAGAATGGATGTTTTGATCAATTCTCTTATGATTTGCAATATTGAATTTACAGTTGTTTTAGATAATAAACTTACGAATGATCCAGATCTACGTTGTTGTCCTTTTTCATGGCTATTTTTGTTTTTTTCGATTATTTAAATGTTCTGTTAAGTGTACATCATATTTACTTACTAACAATATATGCAAAGTATATGCAGCTTTATATTTCTTTCCTCTATAACTTAATCCGCGTTTTCCGATAAGTTTTATAATGTCTATAATCATTTCTAATACTCGTCGTTTTTTTTTTATTTGCTGCTGTCATATTTAATGTAGATAAAAGAATCAAATTGGAAATGTCCTTTTGATTCTTGCACATAAAGTATGCTCTAACGGAATGTTTATGTTCACTGCTTACTTCATGCTTCTGAATTCGTTGATAAGTGTGCGAAAAGTCATTCATACCAAGAACAAATCGATTTTCGTGCTTTGCATATAGTAGACATATAGTACAAAACAACTTAACAGCTTTTTCATTGTATGTTAGCCAGTTCCTTACTGTGCCATGTACATGCTTATGAAGATAAGTTGGTAGATCACTTAGACGTACTTTCAGCCACCGGCCCTGCGGGCCTCTGAACAGCCGGCCCACCGGGAAATTTCCCGGTTCGTCTTATGGCCCATCCGCCCCTGGATCTATCGATGTAGGTATTCTTTTTTTGTATATTGAGTTATAGTTATTTTTTTTTAAGAGTTCCCTAACTAGAAGACTGATTTACACTGCTACAAACGGTAAATCTAGTTACAATATTTGGCGCTGAATGCAAATCTAGTGATTTCAAATGATAATAGTAATTTGTAAATAGATATATTTATTATTTAAATTTTTTATAAAATACGGAAAACAAACATTAAAAAGGCATCACTAAAAAAGTTCTAATAATAATAATTATTTTTCAACAGATATTTTTATTCAAATTTTGTGAAACAAAACAAATATTAGAAAAGTAATTAATAAAAAAAATACATTTAAATAATAATAGTAAATTTTATACAGACATATTATTGAAATTTTATTAGAAACTAACCAAAATAAACATTAAAAAGATAATCAATAGAGAAACATTTTTATATTGAAAAATAACAGTAATTTTGAAGCATCCAATTCATATTTGAAATTTTATATGAAACTAATAAAAAAAAAACATTAAAAAAATAATACATTTCAAAAATAATAGTAATAATTTAAAAACAAACAAAGGTAAATGTCCCAGTTATTGACTGCTTTAGAATAAACTGATGCTTTCCTAATAAGTTGTATAATACTGGGAACAAAATGTAAAGATTTCTCTGTACCATAAATTTCTATGAACACTAGTGACGCGTGGCAGAACGCATAATAGGCAGAACGCATAGTAGGTAGACCGCTGGGCGGGTAGACCGCATAGCGGGCAGATCGCAGGGTAGGCAGACCGCAGGGCGGACAGACCGCAGGGCGGACAGACCGCAGGTCGGGCAGACCGCAGGGCGGGCAGACCACAGGACGGGCCGAAACAGTAGGCGAAACAGCGCATAAATATAAAAATAAATATTATTAAAAATATTTTATTCATGCAATGATGTATTACTAATTTTTATTAATTATATCGCGCAACATCTTGTTCAAATGCGGCGTATTAGTTATTATTATTATTAATATATAATAAAATTGATGTTTATTAAGGAGTATGTAAATTAAAATAGAATATTTATAAGTGAATATTTGAAATATATATTATAAATTTGATTTTATTTCAAATGTGTTTATTTTAAAAATATATATTTATTAAAATTAAAGTGTGAATTTTATTAGATTGTAATGTTTTGTTGGTTTATTTACGTAATCATTGTGTAACAAATAAAAATAAGATTTGTATTACATATTTAAAAAAAGTAATAAAATTATAATTATTTTCAAAATAAATTTATAGTAAATTACAATTGTGTACATAATTAATTATATATTTATTTATTTTTTGTTTTAAAAAATTACGAAATTTAATAATTAATTATTTAATTTTGAAAAATTTAATGCGGTAAAAATTATTCTTCAAATGTTTTCTAATTACATTAAATACGGTATATTTTATTAAAAATTTGTATAATTTAATTCTAATTATTATGTATTAATTAATTATGTATTAATTAATTATGTATTAATAATTATTAGGTATTACATGCTCAAATTTTGGTGCGGACATTTTCAGTAGGGTTAAGGAAAAACGGATAGCAGGATTAGGTGCGGGAGAGATAAGAATCAACCGATATACTTTCAAGTTGATAAAATTCTGGAGCGAATAAAAAATATCACAAACAAAAAAATAACTTACATATCTATTCTACAAAGATCAGAGTTAGGTTAGTTACGAACACAAAAAGTAATGTAAAGAGAAAAGAATAGTAATATGATAGTAATATATTATAACAATTAGAAGAGATTTTGCATGTATCCCTGTAACAAAACTTTTACGACAAAAAGCTGTTTACATGCCCACAAATGCTGGACACCGAGTTTACATTTCCAACAGAGTTACAGTAAAACGAATAGCAGGGTTAGGTGTGGGCGGGGTTAGGAACCGTCTTATATGCCACCAAATCCATAATGCAAGTAATTCGAAGAGACAAGGAAAGTAATGCAAAGAGACAATAAAAGTATTGCAAAGAGACAAGGATAGCAATAATATATTATAAAAAGGTGAAATTTCTTTGTATCCCTCTAACAAAATTTATAGCTGGCTAGAAGCTTTCTACATGCTCAAAAATACTGGACACCGAGTTTACATTTCCAACAGAGTTACAGTGAAACGATTAGCAGGGTTAGGTGCGGGGGTGTTAGGAACCGTCTTATATGCCACCAAAGTGTTAATTTTATGGCACAAACAGAAGATATCGCAAATAAATGCAAATAAGAGTTTACTTACATATCCATAATGCAAGTAATTCAAAGAGACAAGGAGAGTAATGCAAAGAGACAAGGAAAGCAAAGATTGTAATATATTGTAATAAGAAGAGATTTTCTTTGTATCCCTGTAACAAATTTTATAGCTGTTTACGAGCTTTTTACATGCCTAAAAATACTGGACACCGAGTTTACATTTCCAACAGAGTTACAGTGAATCGATTAGCAGGGTTAGGTGCGGGGGGGCTAGGAACCGTCTTATATGCCACCAACAGTGACCTCAAGATATATAAATGGACGGGAAAGTATGCGTAGATTTGTGTCACATAAAAATTTTATGCAACCAGCATTTCTGGATGGTTAGCTATCTCTTTCTATTGTTCACTGATTACGGCCATAATAAAACTTAGACATGCGCAGATGTGGTATTAGAAAGAGTAAGCATGTGGAAAACCAAAAAGGATAGCTAACCATCCATGACAGTTCGTTGTACCAGCCCCTTATGTGTTAAAAGTATAGGAGTTTCCCGTCCATTTATATCTTGAGGTCACTGGCCACCAAAGTACTAAATTTATGGCACAAACAGAAGATATCGCTAATAAACGAGAATAAAAGTTTAGTTACATATCCATAATGCAACAGCTTTGTTACACTTCTGCCGGGCATGCGCACTTTAAAGGTCATCGACAAAAAAAAAAAAAAAAAAAAAAAAACAGGATTTTGAATATTTTTCCACTGGCTTTGTATAGAGAATAAAATTCTCTACAAAATAGCTAAGTAACTTTTTTCTCTAACTTATACTGATTTGGCAGGAAAAATTATTGAAAATTAACAATTATCGCATTTTCATGCATTTTTGGGAGTTTTGATAATTTTTATTAATTAAACTATTAGTATTAGGAAAAAATGTCAAGTATTAACTTAAATTTCTTTTTGCACGTTACATAACGTCCATAAATTCGTTTTTTGCTAAATGTTTCTAGTTAAGCTCCATATAGGTGAAAAATTCGAAAAAAGTAAAAACTTGTCGAATTTTAAGTGTGACTATATGGTTGGGTAGCATTTTTTAAGGGCTTTCCAATAAGACCACACTCGATTAGTTTTTTAAAAAAATTAAAAATTTCGTATTCAGTAGAAACCTGTTTAAACATAAATCGTCCGATTTCAAAAATATAACTTACCCTACCTACAGACATATTGTAAGTATCTATGGAAAAAAAATTTTCAAAAGTTTTATAATGCGAGCTTGAAGCGTCTACAATCGACCATTTTTTCATAAAAAGTTATTTATTTTAGAACCTGTTGAGACTTGGAACAAATGACAGGTACTGGGTTATAGTCCTTCCGAATATACACAATTAAGATAAATACCTTTTTTTCATAACTGCTATAGGTTTTTTTAAAACAATTAAAATCTAGAAAATCGGTCATAAAACAAAAGCGAATCATCAAAATTTAAAATTTCATATACCATTGCATAGCATTTTAAAAGACCTTTCCAACGATACCAAATTCGATTAGATTCGGATAAGATTTAATAAAAAGCAAGTTGTGACATGTTTAGGAGTCTTTTAGACCCATAAGTTGTCTTTTGGTTCGTCCTAATTTTTGATTCCCGACAAACTTGGTGTCTTGACATTTTTCTCTAAAGTTCATAGTTTTCGAGTTTCGGCTACCTATGTCTTTGTTTTAATATATACACTGAGCTGCGGGATTCAGGAATGAATTCATATTTAATTTTAAAAAGAATTGTTACACAATTTTTTTTTAAATATTTTTAAATATAAATATATGTAAATGTACTAGTAATTGACATAAGAATTTGATTGATGCTCTAGAATTGGACATGAACTGGTCTCAATGATAGACACTTGCAAACATTAAGTAATTCTCAATTACTTTATTCAACGTGGGTATGTGGGTAAATCAAATGAGAAAAAATTATATATAGAAAAAGTATTAGATATATTTCAGGATATGTAGAATATGTACATTATAATAAAATATTTTTAGAGAAAATATTTTTTCAGTTCCGGGACATAATAAACTCCTTTTCTTAGTTCTTGCGGCTCACTTATTCTTTGAATAATATGAGATTTCGGGTACCATAAAATATCAGCAGGATTGGGCCATTTCCATTCTTCTTTCTTTCCTTCAATTAACACACTAACCTGTATCTCATCCTCATCATCATCTATTTCCAAAACAATGCCCGGATAAAGACTGTCTGCATATTTTACAATGACATAACAGTCAATTTCTATTTCTTTAATTTCAATTTCTGAATAAATTATTTCGTTAGTCTTTTGTTTTTGCTTTTTGGCATGCAAAATATTTTTAGATTTTTCCTCTCGTTTTCTTTTTCTTTCTTCTACTTCTAATAATTTTGCATTTTTTTGTTCTTCTTTTTTTCTGTGATATTCTTTCCATTGTTGTGAAGTGGCAACTGCAGGTATTTTTTCTTTTTTCTTTTTTATTTGATTTTGTGCATTGCTGTTAGAAATGGGCCAAAAAAGAGATCGTTTAAACGGACTTGGTATATCAGATGGAATGTCCAAAGAAGACATTGGTTTCTCGGGTGTTTGTTCAGCTTCAATTATTTTTGGCATATTATATTCGGAATCTATATTGAAATCTACGGTTTCATTGTTGTCTACATGGTCAGTTGGGGTGTCTAAAGAAGAAATTGATTTCTTGGGTGTTTGTTCACATTCAGTTGCTTCTGGTATATTTTGCCTAACTATATTGCAATTTATGGTTTCATGACTGACTATATCGTCAGTAACATCATGTTGTTCGATTCCAATTTGTACACTAGTTCTTTTATTTTTGTCTAATGTATCATTACAATCTGCTGGCATTACCATTTTATTGGAGATTAAATCTGGAGCAATATTTTCCTTATTGTTATCTATATTATTTATTATAAGTTGATCACTTTTATTTAGTTTATTGTTTTTGGACATTAATATATTATTTGTTTCTGTTAATTCATTAACACAATATTGTGGTTTTTTAATATTATGCTCATTTGTTAAAAGTAATGAATTGTCTTCTAATATTTCTTGAAGTTCATCGTTTAAATTATTTATTTCTTGAGGGCCGTTTCCTGGAATTAACAGATGTTCTTCTGCAACTTCCCATTCAATGCTTGATCTATCACCTAAAATTTCTTGGAGCCATTGTTCATCATCTATTATTACGCATGATGAAGTATGTTCATTATCAATATTTTCAATATTATGATTATTTTCAATATTATCAATATTTTCAATATTTTCATTATTATCAAAATTTTCTTGACATATAACATTTTCATTAGCAACTACATTTTTATTATAATTAATATTTTCACCAGCTTTTAATTTTAGGGAAATCCAAAAATTAAATAAGTTGGTATCTTCAACATTCCCCTGCCAAACTGAAGGAGAATTTTTAAATAAATTTAATTGCTCCTTCGAAATCTGTTCTTCAAAAAAACGTAGATGGTTGCGGATTTCATCGATGCTTTTATCAACATCTATGCAAGTTGTCTCTGTTTTATTGAATTTGGAATAATTTATAGCATTTGGATTAAATGGGTATAATCCACAAGTTCGAAACCCATTTGGCAAAATTTCTTGAGCATTTATAGAATTTAACGTTTTATTTAGCAGAGGCGCAAAATTTTCGCGCTTTAACTTTTGTCCGTTTGTTTCCACACGCCAATTATGAACTATGGTTCTCCATTTACTTTTTAATGGATGAAATAAAGATACATCCATTGGTTGCAAAATATGGGTAGCATTGGGAAAAAGTGCAACGAGAATTATACTATTTGCGGAACAAAATTCACTTAAATTCATGGTTAAGTGGGACGAATGACCATCAACATATAATATAATTGGAAATTTTATATTATTTTCACGTAACCAAGGGTGAAATATATTAGCCACGTATTCAAAAAAAGGTTCACCGGTCATCCAACCATTATCAGATTTGCCTACTCCCCAGTTATTAGGAATGGATTGTATAATATGTTTCGGTATTCTTTTGAAATTAAACATGATCATTGGAGGTGCTAAATTTCCAGCAGCATTTCCAGTTATTAATGTTGTTATACACTCCTTTTCATCGCTGTTTATGAAATTGTATACTGTTTTTTCCCCTTTTCTCACTAGTACCTTATGTTCCCTAGGACACAACAAAAATCCTGTTTCGTCACAATTAAAAATTCTTTCTGGATCATTGAGGACGTCTGTTAAATTCATTGAATTGTAGTGGGCTTCAATCTCTTCAAACCATTTTCTAATCCTTTCCTCTGTAACAGAAGCACGACTGTTACTTAAACTTTGTGTCACTCTTGTCGCAATTTCTCCATGTCTTCTGAGAAACCCTTCATACCAATGTCGTCCTGGTCGTCCATTCGGAAATGGAGTTGATTTTTTAAGCGTTTTTAATAACATTTGTACGCTATCTAATAGCTGTACTTTTGTGACTGGAAATCCGGCTTTCCCAATATGAAAAATCCATTTCACAAGAGCTTTTTCTTCTTCATTAGTAAGGATTGTTGATGGTCCCATTTTCCGAGCTGCGGGGCTTTTTCCTTTATGTTTATATAATAAAGTAATTCTCGGTACGCAATATAATTTACTTGCAGACGCTACTGACATACCCTCACCAACAGCCTTCAGAGCATTTTCCATTTGTTCGACCGTATAATTAAATTTTGGTGGCATATTTGATCTAAAAAAAAAATAATACTATAATTCAAAAATAAAACAGAAGGTAACAATGTCTGTCAAAAATTGGGGTATTATTATGATTTTTGTCTTAGTAATTGACATCTATTTTTGTAATTTTAAAATATACTTAATTCATTTGTTTCTATTATATTTATGTTTAAGAACGAAAGGGTGTTTAAAATAAACCTATTTTTACCGTATAATACTCTAAATTCGTAAAAATATCGCCACTTGCCTTGTTAAATTCCCGAACATCAGTCGTACAAACAAGCTCAAAGTGTTTGATTTTACTTTGAATGGGTAATAAAAATGCTATGTCAATTACTGGGCCTAAGTTAGCGACGCTTATAAGGAAACATGTGGCAAAATTGTACTGCTTTAATATTTCTAAATTACACGAAATCAACCGAAATTCGTCCTTATATCTTTGTCCTAGTATTTGACATGTTTGTCAAATACTGGTACATTATTAACTTTTTTTGTCCCAGTAATTGACAACTATTTTTATAATTGTGAAAATATATTTAATTATTATTTTTTTATTATTAATGGTTAATGACAAAAGAATATGTAAAATAAGTATACACTTACCAACTATCACTCTTCAAAATTGCTAGAATATTGTCGTTTTTCTTGTTTGGTTACTTAACCTCGACCCTAAGGTTTTTCGTTAATCGTCGAACTTCACATGCACTCTTGTATAAGATGTTTTTTAAAATAACATATATCTAACTGATAACAAATTATTTGATGCCACAAATAAAAAACAAATGATTAATTTAAAAAATACAAAGTATGAGTAGTTTTACATCCCACAAATCTTATTTTATGCGTTTAGCAAACTAAACTGTCAATTACAGGGACACCGTCAATAACTGGGACATTTACCTTAATATGTATATTAAAGACAGAAATACAAAATTACGAAGAAAAATAAATCTGTTCAAAAACTTACAGATTAACTGGAGCGAATTCTCCACTGCATTCCATATGTTTTTTATACACACACGAATGCTTAGTTAATTTACAGGACACGATAAACAAGCACTTCAAATCACGAAATATATTTAAACATCACGAAAAGTCTTAATCTTATCATTCGATTAATAAAATTACACAATGTTTTCGCAAAATAAGTATAAAATGTTCTATTGCGTACACATATAAAACACAATACGAGAAGTCAAGTTGTAGTTTTTATGTCCAAATGTTCAACTTATTTCACATTATCTCACAGTATACGTCGAATAAAACGAATTAGAATAATATTCATTTATATTGTCCAATGTCAATATCAGTTTTTTTTATAACAGTAACATAATTTATATTTATAATTTTATTATTCTAACAAACTAAAAAAAAAGAACGAAACGGAGTACAGCAGAGAAGAGCAGAGCACGGGAGCGTGCTGCTTACTCTAGCTGCTGTTCGCTGTTGTCGCGAAATCGATATAATCAGCTGAGAAAGCGCCGTGCCGAGCCGCGCCGCACTGATCAGCGTGTGCGTTGCGTGCGAAGTGCGCGCGCACTTCCAACTACCTCCTGCGTCCTCCTTCGGCACGCCGCCACACCACACCACACCAAAATGTAGCTGTTAGCTGAACACTGCTGCCTCCGGCCCTCGCAACGCAACGCTAGCTAGCTACAAACCAGCTGGCTGTAGCTGTTCTATAGCGAACTAAACGAAACGAACAGGCGACGGCGAGTAGCCGAGTAAGACTCGCGTAATCCGTATTAAATATTATAAGTATGTATATCCACATACACAGTACAGTACAGTACACTATTGACTGCTATGACTTGCAACGTATTTTCTTCGGAAAATAGCTGCTCGTTTGGCGTGATACGGATCGGGCGCCAAACGGTGTTTCCGGGTAACTCGTGGTGTAGGGTTCAGGGTGAAAGTAGACACACAATTTGCTTGCTACGGTTCTCGCTGGATTGTTGCTTCAGCCTACACAGCTGAAGAACTTTCTTCAGCCTACACAACTGAAGAACTGGTTGTTTCTTCAGCCTACACAACTGAAGAACTTTCTTCAGCCTACACAACTGAAGAACTTTCTTCAGCCTACACAACTGAAGAACTGATTTTATATTGATTTCCCGGCGGTTTATATACTCTCTGAGCGCGCGAAAACAAAGTTTTAACTCGCCGAGTTTGGTTTTGAACGTGTCGATACGCTCGCTCAACGCTAGTTTTGTATGTATAGCATTATGAGATTTTATATTTCGGTTATCTCGCGAACTACTTTGCGCATCATGCTCATATATACATCAAATTACAGATCTTTTAACGGCGGTTACAATGGTATACAACACTTCATATAAAAGTGTAACAGAACACAAAATCTATCAAAACTAAAGTTTGATTGTTGATAACAATTGCTATATCAATGTCCCAACAATGACACATACTTCAGTGCAAAGTGCACTAAAGCCTCTATCCATTGATATATCATTTGTTACATTTTATAATTCCATAACAGGATAAATAATTTATAACAACAGATATTTATGACACAATCGCAACAAACTGCTACAAACAGAGTTTGATTGCTTATACCAATTGTTATATCAATGTCACAACAATGACACATACTCCAGTGCAAAGTGCACTAAAGCCTCTATCCATTGATATATCATTTGCTATGTTTGATAAGTTCATAACAACATAAATAATTTTTAACACATGTGCGTTTCTAGCGGAAATGTACTAGATTTTATGAACAAACCATTTGTCCCGAAAATGGTTTGTTACATCCCCCGGTTACTTCGAGGAAAAAAAAAAACCGCACAAAAAAAACTCGCTAGCTTTCGGCTAGATCACTTGAGGCGAAGCACTCTTCGTCCACAAACCGCGCACTGGGCGTCCGTCGTTTGGGCGATGCACGGGGTATTTTCGTCCACAAACCGCGCACTGGGCGTCCGTCGTTTGGGCGATGCACGGGGGGCAAGCGTGTCGAGGGGGAAACGAAGCACTAGTGGGTAGCCCGGCCCCTTCGGATTGTATACCAAAGTTGTTTGCCGTCTGGTGCGGCAATTCGGACCCGGCACTTTTTGTATGGCTTAAATCCTTCGGGCATCAGTGCCTGGGCCTCGGCGTCCGATATTCTAGGCCGAGTGCCCTCGTAGCGGGAGAGGATTCGCTCCACTACAGTCGCCCGAGCGAGGGCAGGAGCGGGCTGGGACGGTGGCAGCTGTTCG
This sequence comes from Clivina fossor, assembly GCA_963966155.1. Classification (NCBI taxonomy): domain Eukaryota; kingdom Metazoa; phylum Arthropoda; class Insecta; order Coleoptera; family Carabidae; genus Clivina; species Clivina fossor. Next base: position 5,801,944 of record OZ014552.1, on the reverse strand, counting down.
GTGGAGAGTGAAGGGGTGAGGATCGGTGTGGAGAGGGGTGGTGGTGACTGCGGCAGGGGAGATACGGGGTGATTAATATATTCCAGGAGAGTGCACGAGGGCCTCGGCACATCTGGCGTTCTCTCCGGGGAGTCCGGAGATATGCTGCCGAAGAGCTCCAACAGCATCTTCTCCCGGGCAGCTGTGGTGCAGGCTTCGGGTCGCCGGGTCTTGAGAAGTGGCCCCGACACTGGCCGGATTTGCGGAGTTTGGCGGTGTCGTCGGGGGCCGGAACGACCTGGTGGGGGCTTCCTGACACGCTGGGGAAGGGGCTGTTGGAGAGTTGCCGTAGGGGTTGCGGGCAGCAACTGCTGTTCCCGCACAGCTGGTGGTGGTTTCCTGGCGGGAGCCGGGCTTGGAGCCCGCCTCTTGGAGGGCCGGCGGACGGGTGGTGCCTCATCTTCGGAACTGGAGTTAATCGGGATGGGCGACGTCCCAATTAGTAGTACGTCCGGAGATGGGCTCCGGTATGGAGGCGTCAAAACCGGCGTCTCCCACTTGTTCGGCGGGTAAGGCCCAAACATTTCGCTCAATACCCTCCGGAGTTTTCGGTCGCCTTCCCCGGGGAGCCACGGAGCCCGAGGCGATTGGGGTTGATTCCGGCCGGCGGTGGTTTTGGCTGGATTGCCAGTTGCTCCACTTTTCTCTACACCTGTCATCTACCAAGAAAAGGAATTAGTATGCATTTTTATACAGCCGGCTTAAGGTCTTTTATATGAATGCGATGGAGAATGCGTCCACGCTCTCCTCGCAAATCATATAGCACCGGCGACCTTTTCTTTATGACGGTCCATGGACCAGAAAATTTTGGTGCTAGCTTAGCAGCATATCCCTTGGCAGCGTCGGAAAGAGGATGTTCTCTCCGCATCACCTGATCTCCTACCCTACACTGCCATTCTCGCCGCCGTAAATTATAATAATGACCCTGCCGGTCTGATGCTCGAGCTAGCTGTATGCGCGCAAATTCCCTTATTTCGTTTAGCCGCTTAACACGGGCTAAAATCTCTTCCGGTATTTTATTTGTCTTTGTGTTGAGCGGTACCTCCGGTTGAATTTCCTGGAATAATCCCGGCAGCGTCAATTCGCGACCAAAGTTGAGATATGCGGGAGTGTAACTGGTGGACTCGTGTTTTGCAGAGTTGATGGCCAGCCTTAATTCTGGCAAGAATTCGTCCCACGTACGTTGATCCTCTTGGCAGTATTGCGCGATCATCGTTTTTAGTACTCGGTTTACCCGCTCTACGGGGTTAGCTTGAGGTGTATAGGGCGGTGTCAGTAATTGTCGGATACCCATAGCCTCCAAAGTTTGCCTCAGCAGTTTATTGTCGAATTCCGTCTCGTTGTCGGTAATGATTGTTCTCGGGCAGCCGTACCGCGTCACCACTAATTCTCGGATTCCTTTGGTGATCGTGGCGGCTGTGGCTTTACGGAGTGCTCGGCATTCCACCCATTTAGTGAGTCGGTCCTGTAACACTAATAAGTACATGTGGCCACTTTTTGAACGGGGCAGCGGACCCATAATGTCAACTGCTACGGTATCCCAGGGTCCACGTATTTCTGGAGGGTGCATCTGACCCGCAATTCCACGCTGCGATGGCTTGAATTTCTGACAGGACGGACAGCTTCGGACATACTTCGTGATATCGCGAAACATACCGGGCCAATAATACCGTAAGGCGATACGTGAGGCAGTTTTTGCTACTCCGGCGTGTCCTGCATCCGGTCGGTCGTGATTCTCTTTCAGAATCTGTATTCGAGTCGGTTCTGGAATGCAGAGTTTCCACTCGTTGGCTCCATCATCCTCCGTTAAATTTCGTGGGTTGTGGATGCGTCGGTACAAGTGTCCATCTCTCACGGCAAAATCTGGAAAGTCGGTGGGTCGTGCCAGAACGTCTCGTTGCTTCTTTGCATACCATTTGCAGGTGGCGGCTACTACAAAGATTTCCGCGTCGGAACTATCTTCGGGTTTGGCTGCAAGTGGCTGTCTCGATAATGCGTCTGCCAATTGATTCAACGAGCCTTTTCGGTACTGGATTTCAAAATCAAATTGTTGTAAAAACATTGCCCACCGAGCGAGTCGTCCTGGGGGATTCTCGATTACTTGTAACCATTTCAATGCTTGGTGGTCGGTGATGACGGTAAAATGGTAACCTTCGAGATAATGTCGCATCTTTTGAATTCCCCAAACGATTGCCAAACATTCCTTCTCGGTTACAGAATAATTTTTCTCGGGATCGGTCAGTGTCCGGCTAGCATAGGCGATTATTCGTTCTCCGTTTGTATCCGCTTGAATGAGCGCGGCTCCTAGCCCTTTATCTGACGCGTCAGTCTGTAGTACGAACGGTTTTGTAAAATCCGGGCAGGCCAAAACTGGAGCACTCGTTAATAGTTGTTTCAGGCCGTCGAACGCCTCTTGTTGCTCCGTACCCCAAGTCCATCGTTGCGCCTTCTTGAGTAACCGGGTCAGTGGTCCTACCTTTTTGGAGAACTTTGGGACAAACCGTCGATACCAAGATGCTGCCCCTAAGAATTGTCGTAGCTGCTTCAGGCTGGTAGGCGGAGGTATATTGCTGATGGCAGTTACTTTCTCCGGATCGGTGTGGATGCCTTCGTTGGTAATAACATGTCCTAAATATTTAATCGATTGCTTACCAAATTGACATTTCTCCGGGTTGATGCGCAGATTTGCCTCTTGTAGTCGTTGGAACACTTTTCTTAAATGCGTCAAGTGTTCGTCCAAGGTATTACTGGCTATTACTATGTCGTCCAGATAAGCAAAAGCGTTTGGTTCCATTTCGGGTCCGATAACGCGATCCAGCAATCGTTGAAAAGTAGCCGGCGCTGCGTGGAGTCCGAATGGCATTACGCAGAACTGATACAATCCTTTCCCGGGCACGGTGAATGCGGTGAGTGGCTTACTTTCCTCAGTCAACGGCACCTGCCAATATCCCTGCTTCAGATCCAGCGTTGAGAAATATTTTGCTTGCCGGAGTTTTTCAAGGATCCCATTAATATATGGTAATGGGTACGCATCCTTCTCCGATACCTCGTTCAATCTCCGGAAATCAATGCAAAACCGGGGCTTGCCATCTCGTTTTCTTACAATCACCGCCGGAGAGCTCCATGCACTCTGCGACTTTTCAATAACTCCCTCGCTCAACATGCGCTCCACTTCCTCATTGATGATTGCCTGAATCCGCGGGTTCCGAGGTTGATAGCGTTGTTTAATTGGCGTGGGGTTCTTTAACCGTATTTGATGTGTTGCCATCGGCGTTACTCCCTGTAATTTTTGAAATGATGGTAATTCCGTATTCAAAAACCTTTGGAGTTTTTGTTCTTCCGTCGGCTCTGTTTGCATCATTCGTACTGCGGTTGCAAAAGGTGGCCGCGCAATACAGGCTACCCCTTCACACGTCGTCTCAACCACCATGGAAAATTTCCGAAAAGCGTCCATGCCGAGTAATACCGGTACCGAAAGTTGTGCTAAATGTAAAAACGCCAGCGTGTGACGTATATTTTGTATAATACACCCTACCATCGATTCTCCATAGACTTTAGCGGGTGTTCCATCTGCCATCTGGGCCTGACCGACCGGAGCTGGTTGCGTCTTTATTCCCGCTCTATTCAGTTCTTGTGCGATATCCTCGCTAATGTATGAGAACGTGGACCCTGTATCCACAAGAGCCCAGGTTTCTGTCAGCCCCAGCTGTACTGGTACAATAATCCGGTCTTGTCCTTGCGCTTGCAACACTGCCACGGATAACATCCCGCAATTCTGTTTGGGAGGGAGTCGTAATATTTCCAGCTGGTCCGGCTCCCTTACGGTCCAGGCTGATTGGCGTTTCCCGCCTGCGGTACACAGTTACACTCCCGGCTTAGCACACCTTGTCTCCCACACCTGGAACAAAATAGCTTCCGCGGAGCTTTACACATATTCCTAAAATGTCCGGCCTGGCCGCATCTCCAACATACAGGTGTATTGTTTGCCACGGGACTTCGCCGTGTATCATTACTTGTCGAAGGCCGTGGTGTCTGTACCGTGGCCACAGAGGCCAACGAGTTCCGCGCGGGTTTTAGTTCCTTCTCTAACTCCTCGAACTCGTAAATTTCTTTAAGTAGCTCTGAAATATTAGAAAAATCGCGACGCCGGATTCTCTGCCTATATTCCGGTCGTAAATTATTATATACTCGCGAAACTCGTTGCTCTTGTGTCAACCGTGTGCTCCTGCGCATCATGGTTTCTAGTTCAGTAACATAATCTAGACCTTTTTCGCCAATTCGTTGTACGCGGCGACTAATTTCCTCTTCGATCCGCGTGTGGTAGGCTTCCGGAACGTATGTATCTGTAAAATGTACCTGAAATCCTTCCCAATTGGTCCATTCATGCCGGCGATTCCTATACCATTCCAAGGCTCTGCCTTTGAGCAATTCTGGCAATACTAACAACAGTTGGTCATTGGCAATATTGTAACTCTCCTGTAATTCGGCTAGCCTTTCAAGAAAACTAATTGGATCGGTCTTACCCTCAAAATGTACATTCCACTTGCGCACGGTTTCACAAATGTGAACCGCGGTTCGTGGCATCTCGTATCTTCCAGGGCGTTCCAGTTGTGTCTCGGTTTGAATTGGGACGGTCTCGGTTTGGACTGTGATGCACTCGGTTTGCACTGCTGCCGTCTCAGTCTGGACTGCAGCTGGTGTTGTCGCTTCTTCTGGGCTCTGGCAGGCGCGTCGGACGAACTCTACCATCCGGCTGCGGAGGTCTTCCTGCCTGCCTTCGGGGCTCAACCCAAATCTTTCCAAACTCGTTTGTAATTCCTCTTTGCTAAGTTCGTACACCCAGCTGACCTTCGGGTTGGTAGCGGGTTTATCGGTGTTTCCCGGCATTGGTGATGCTGGTGGAGATCTTTCCACGGGCATGTAGTGTGTCAATTAAGTCCCTGTTCGGGCGCCAAATTTGCTACGTATTTTCTTCGGAAAATAGCTGCTCGTTTGGCGTGATACGGATCGGGCGCCAAACGGTGTTTCCGGGTAACTCGTGGTGTAGGGTTCAGGGTGAAAGTAGACACACAATTTGCTTGCTACGGTTCTCGCTGGATTGTTGCTTCAGCCTACACAGCTGAAGAACTTTCTTCAGCCTACACAACTGAAGAACTGGTTGTTTCTTCAGCCTACACAACTGAAGAACTTTCTTCAGCCTACACAACTGAAGAACTGATTTTATATTGATTTCCCGGCGGTTTATATACTCTCTGAGCGCGCGAAAACAAAGTTTTAACTCGCCGAGTTTGGTTTTGAACGTGTCGATACGCTCGCTCAACGCTAGTTTTGTATGTATAGCATTATGAGATTTTATATTTCGGTTATCTCGCGAACTACTTTGCGCATCATGCTCATATATACATCAAATTACAGATCTTTTAACGGCGGTTACAATGGTATACAACACTTCATATAAAAGTGTAACAGAACACAAAATCTATCAAAACTAAAGTTTGATTGTTGATAACAATTGCTATATCAATGTCCCAACAATGACACATACTTCAGTGCAAAGTGCACTAAAGCCTCTATCCATTGATATATCATTTGTTACATTTTATAATTCCATAACAGGATAAATAATTTATAACAACAGATATTTATGACACAATCGCAACAAACTGCTACAAACAGAGTTTGATTGCTTATACCAATTGTTATATCAATGTCACAACAATGACACATACTCCAGTGCAAAGTGCACTAAAGCCTCTATCCATTGATATATCATTTGCTATGTTTGATAAGTTCATAACAACATAAATAATTTTTAACACATGTGCGTTTCTAGCGGAAATGTACTAGATTTTATGAACAAACCATTTGTCCCGAAAATGGTTTGTTACAGACTACACAAGCGCACATTGACACTGACACAACTGCAGCCAAGCGAACCTAACTTAAAAGAAGTATATGTATATACAAAAATTAGCTGTAAAATTTTATCTAATGTTGGTATTTCATTCCTTTTGAAAAAAGTATGCACTGTATGTCTCACGGCCTTTTTTCATCTTCAGTTAATTTGGAATAAAAATCTTTACGCATTCTTTTCTTTGGCGGTGATTCAATTTTTCCTGTGCTTTCAATTTCTGCAATAATTTTAAATACCAATTTATAAGATATTCCGACATCTGTTGCAGTGAGTTTCACAGCTTGAGTTTTGTTATTCCTTCATTTTTATATTTTAAATAAATATTATAGGCCATCTGTCTTTGTCCACTTCTTACAACTTTTCCAGTCGGATTTTTCTGTATACCTTTTGATGAACTCAGCATTTCGTTTTCAGCCATGTAATTTTTTAAATAGTTTAAAAAAAAATCTATTTTCACACTTTCTACTAATATTTGCAATATCAAACTTAATGTACATGTAATTGGCCTCGTGTCAACGAGAAAAATCAACAAATTAATTTATTATTATAGTAAAAATTAAAACAATGACAAGTTCGAAACGAGAGAGAAAAAAATAGAAAAATTGAGACGGACAAAGTAAATACCGTGTGTAAATTTGCCTGCGATTTTAACCAATCAGAGAACAAGGTCAAATTGGTCCTATAATCACCACAGTGTCTTCTTTAAAAAAATGAACTATGGATGCATATGATAATTATGATAAAATTAACACATTATAACGTATCGTTTAAATAATTAAATAGATAAACACTACGAAAAAGATTGTTTAACGAGAGTTCTAACCGAATTTACAATACTTAAAAAAAAAACACAAAACACACTCACTATCACGATACACGATAACTTGCGTCGAACTACCACTGTCGGCGTACAGTACCTTACTAACTAAATACTAGGGATACAATGGTCCTCTCATCCCCGATGGAAAAGGCCATCCGCAAATTTGGCGCGTAATCTAACCTAAATTTGCAAGGGCCATCTGCAACTTTCCCGCCAAAACTTAGGTCGCATTCCAACGGGTCATAAAATCCTTGCTGTTGGCTCTGTAACACCAGTGGTCATCAACTCCTGGCGCAACAACAATAACATTTTATTTTAGAAAATGCAAACGTTTTATCTAATTTATTTGGATATATATATATATATAATTTAGCAGAAAATGTCTGCTTCTAGAAACGAACATACGTTCATAAATTTTAAATCTATTTCTATCATTTTTAAGTTTTGTATGTCATTAATTTCTTGAAGTTTGTTGAGCGAGAATATTAAATTTTGTAATGGTGTGGCTAGCTGGGCGTTCGGTTTGCCGGGAAAGGTAAATAAAGGAAAAAAGAAAGAATACAACACCGCTGGTGAACACAACAAATTATTGTCGTGGTGTTCTTTTACTCCGGACCACCATTCAGCAGCTAATCCGGTTAGCAGCATGGGCAGCCCTTTGAGCGCGTTTCCATCGCTCATTTCCGTGCAATTTTTGTACTTGGTTATAGCGTCGATAAACGTACCGACGTTTTCGTCCTTTGCGCCGCTAAAACGTGATGAACACCTGGCAAAGCTGTTTTGGCGCGAGTCTGGAGGCGATGCTGGCGCGGATGCCCTGAGAGCTTCCAGCTGCGCAGTGAAAGCAGTTTGCATATTTGCGATTATTTCTTGAAATTGTGATGGGGTCATCGCTACGACTTGCGGTTGCGCCATATTTACGAGTCGTGTGCTGCGGCGTATTTCCCGTGGTGGCTCACCAATTTTGAAAAACTAATGCGTCCGCAGTAGCATTCCAGGAATGTTGCCCGTAGGCGACGCGCGAAACGGCGGTTGAAAATCGAGGTGGCGGAACAAAATGGCTTCCGAAATGGCGGGGTTTTGTTCGCGCGGCGTGCTTCGTTCGTTTTACGCGCGGCGTGGTCTGAATTCACTTAATCCGAACACGGTTTCTATATACTGACTTTCGCGTGCCTACTCGTACTATGGTCGAACTCGGACTGGTCGTTCGTCTGCCAGCTTCCGTCAGCGTGGGCAAGCATCGTACGAGCGGCGCTGGTGGTCGCCTACGTCACGTCCTCTAGGACGTTGGGCGCGAAACGTAGTTTGTTACAATTTCTTATATTAGTGTAATTAAAATTAAAAACAAAAAGATTTTTAATTGATATATATTAATTTGAGGATCCATTATATATTTCAAAATTTTAAAAAAATCCAGATGTATCACATAACATAAATATTTTGTGAAAACCCATTTTTGCGGCTTCATATGGTTATATTATTTCAAATTGTGCTTGGATTTTATTGAACTAATTTGTTTATCAATTGATAATTTACTTTTCATAGGAACAATCGAAAATTGCTTATTCAATTCTGTTAGCAATAGCCTGATTTTATACAGATTATCATATAGTTCGTCATTTTTCTGTAGCATAGCATTATTGTCTTAGAAGTGTATTACGCCTTTTTGATATACAAATCCATTTATTGTCATTGCATTCCAAATATTAGAAATACTTATATCTTTTCTCCAACAACATTGTGTTTGCGGAAGATGGCATATGATGTAAATTTCTAACATATTGTTACGGATTTAATATTTAAATAGTTCGTTTTTGGCAATAAAACTCACAGAACGTTTCGTTAGAATAAATATAGTTTATTTTACTTTTTTTGTTCGACCGTTTATACTGTTAGGTTAGGTTAGGTTAGGCTAGGTTAATTATAACAAAAAAAAAACAGACCATTAAAAATATTTGGTTAAAAATCACAGAAAATTAAAAAATCACATAATGTTGTTAATAATAAGAAAAAATAATTATTTGTAATGAAAATCCAATCTTCTGGTCTTTTTAAACTCATCAACTACATTATTGTAAAAATCATCTCTTTTTCTTAAGTCTTCTAATAATTCTTTTTCAATTGATAAAAAAGCCAATGCGGATAATTGTTGCTGGCCCATAGTGCTGGTTTTAATTCGTGTTAAAGCTGAAAAACTTCTTTCTGTTGATGCGGATGTTGAGGGAATAGTTAAAATTAATGTAATTAATTAAAATAATTCTGGCATAGCCATATAAATTTCAGAATTTAATAAATGCTCGTATATATCTAAAATTGATTCTTTATGCAGTACACTGTTAGCATAAAAAACTTTCAATTAATTTTTTAATTGTACAAATTCAAATTTTGTACTATACATTCCTCTAAGACAATTTAATCCAAGTTCAGGAAAGTTTTCGTGGTATTCCTTAAATTTATTACGGTCTAATAAAGTAAAAAATTTTAAATGATCAAGATCTTCAAATCTTGTATTTATTTGTACTATGAGACAATCTATTATTTCAAAAAACAATCTTTTATAATAATCTTTTTTGTTTTTATCTAAATATCTTCGTTTATCTGGTTTGTCTATAATTTTGCTTCTTATGATATAAACCGCCGCCGTTATATATGCCGCGTAGCCCGACAACGAAAAGAAGCAGAAATTTAGGTGCTTCCAAGCGCATTTAACCGGGCTCAAGCCATGTTACTGCTTTGAACCCGATGTACACCGATCTAGCGCGGAAATACCCGATCTATATCCAAACCCTCCCTGTCTGGAAGCACAATTCTCGTTGCATCCAGCAGTCATATATTAGTGATTTTCTAGTAATATTTGGCATATTTCTACTATAATTTATACATTTGATTATTGTAAAATAATTATCTTAACCATATTATACAATAACAAATAAAAATATATATATATATATATATATATATATATATATATAACTTTTGTTTTACAAAAAAAAAATTCCAGGCGAATAAACAAGGGATGCACTGCATCCCTTGCTTCCATGGACGCCACGCCACTGCAAGCTATAATATGTAAATTATTTTGCAATTTTATCCCTAATGTCTCAGCCGTTGTATTGGGTAGTTTGATTATATTTTATGATATTATTATTTTATATATTATGATAATATTATTTTTAATGATAATAGCAACACCGCCATATGTTTTGTTATTTGATCTGTCCTGTATCCGTGAAGTTTTAGTTTGTCATTTGATGTAAGTCGTGTTTCGTTTAGTGTCAGAATGTCAATGTTATGTTTGTTTAAAAAATAGATCATCTCACCTACTTTACTTTTTACCCCGTTGCAATTCCATGTTGCAATTTTCATATTTTTGAGCACCTCTCTTTTAATTACCATTTTCACTTTCACTTAAAACTGGAGCACTTCGATAGTTTACTGTTTAATAGTCTAATTTTATTTATACTTTCTCTAATATATATTGAATTATTTAGACTGTTTAGTTCGTTCATTAGTTTATTCATATCATCCATTTTCGTAAAACTATTGTTGCACTGAGATGCAGTTGAGGCGCCTTTGGCATGCAGGTTTGCCGTAAGATTTATAACTTGGCCTGGTAAGGGTTGGGTTGCTGGTAAGCTGAGGAATGCTTTCCTGTCATTGGGCCATACGTTATTTGTCTGCAGTGGGGCTTGGCTAAATCTTGATCTAGATCTAGTGTTTGCTAGTTGCTTTTGTGTGCGTTTTTCTCGTGCAGCCATAATTTCGACGTACTTTTCGCACCCAGTATAGTTTGATGCATGTTCCAAACCACAATGGAAACATTTTAATTTAGCATCCGGTTTTCGGTAGCAGTCTTTGGTGAAGCGACTTTCACCACAACTCTTCTTTCGTGACACTTTTAACTAAAGTAAAACGAAATTAGAAACTCGAATTCACTCTACACTGCTCGAAAAAAAGCTGACTGAGAGACGACTACTGCCTAGAAATAGTAAATATACATAAAGAAGAAGCGACAATACCGTACTTTTACTTTTTACTTTTGGTCTTGAGTTTGTTGGAGTACCTGAGTTTGGACTCTTTACCTCCTTCATCTGAAGTATGATTTTTATTTTTAGTTTTCTAATGCGTGCTTACTGCCGCAGTGGATCAACTCTGTGTTCCGTCGTTTTCGGCATTTTTAATAAAATTAATCCCTAATAATGTTTGTGCTCTTGGGGTATCTGGGACTGAGATGAACGTGGTGTGGATGGTCCTATTCTTCAGTTTTACCAACGCGGTCGTGGTTTCTACCATCTTAGTGTGGCTGCTTCCATTGGCGAGAACGATTTGACGGGTTTCCCTCTGAAACTTGCAACCGTTGTTTTTCATTATAGCGTATAGCTCAGGGCTGGCCAAGCTGGTCCGTGCACCGGTGTCGAGGTATGCAGTGCCGACTGTATTGCATATCTGGATATTAAGGACTGGTCGGTCCATATGGATGGTGTCGACAAAACAGAAGCTTGTGGGTGTGGCTGCGGATTTATTACAGGTGGGGCAGTCGCGGCGGAAAACTCCTGGTTTTCCACACCCGTAGCATTTGATACCCTGGTTTCTGGGTTGGACTTTTCGAGCCTCGTCCGCCGTCTTGGTACGGCAGACGCTTACGTCGTGCCCAATGCGTCTGCAGTATGAGCATCGCTCCCTGGGTTTGCGTTCGGATGATCGTTCTTCTGGTTTAGATTCTCCCTTCAGTGGCTGATTTTCATTCCTCTTTTCCTCTAATGTTCTAGCTGCGCGGAGTAGTTTTTCGAATGTCCGGACGCTTTGTCGTTGGATTTCATCTCATACGGACTTGTGGAGCAGGCTGAATATCAAATCTATCTGCCTGGCTTCGCTATCTGGTGGATGGACTAAAGCCAGCAGTGCTCGTTTTTGAGCGATGAAAGTTCCTGTAGGCATCCCTTTGTCTTGTGCAGACGAGAATACTTGTTCGTATATCCTGTAGGCTGGAGGGGTAGGTGCGTATTCCTCCCGAATTCGTCGTTTGGCTTCCTCCCAGCTGGTGACGGATGTTTTGATTCCGGACCACCAGAGGTGTGCGTCCCCTTGTAGTAAGATTGTGAGGCCCTTGACCGCATTTTCGTCGGTGATGCCCTCACTTGTCTTGAAAAACTCTGCTTTGGTGATGAATTCTTCCACTGCGGCATGGGTTCTTGTTCCATCGAACCGGGCTGCGCATTGGTTGAAATGTTTCACAATGACCGGCCCGCGTAACTGCTCCAGTATTTGCTGAAGAGTTTCGACTGAGAGCGCCATTTTCCGTACGTGTTGGCGAGTTTGAGGAATGTTTGCTGTTGTGTGATGCGGTGTTCGATGCCTTTTCCTCGGATAACCGTGATCCGATGTAATGCAGTAACGCTGTGATTACTATACTAGCGGTGGCGTGGACGTTCGGCGTCGTGGTTCGGCCTCTAGTTTAGGCGCCAGTTGTAGCGTGGATGAAAGTAATGTAACACGCAAAAGTTGTGTAATAAGTTTTATTTTGGAATAATACGTATACACAAGAATATATATATATATATATATATATATATATATATATATATATATATATATATACAATGATACATACAACGATATATAATGATATTATGTCGCGGCGGACCATTGACGGGTGTAAGTCGCGGGGGTGAGTTCGTACTCTGCGTTATAACTCTAATAAGATCCCAAATGGATAGCTTGAACTAGAGTAATAGGTAGAGTGGTATCTCAAAGTTTAGGCAAGATCCTGAATGGATAGCTTGAACCTAAGCTAGTTGATCGAACTCGATAACTGATTATCTAAGGGCTGAGTCGCGGTAGATATAGGCATGTGCGGGTGGTGGGGCTTATCCGGTAGTAGGGGTGGAAGCGTGCGGTAGGGTAGTTGGTCATCGTGGGTGGAGCCGGCTTGGGGTGGCTGGCGATGGTGGCGTAAGTCAGTGGCAGTTTGGTGTACTAGGGGTTAGGCGCGTCTTGTTACAGATGTAGTTATATTCATGTAGTTTTAAATTTAGGCGTTAATTTTTTTGTTTTGCGTTTATTTAAAGAAAAATGTTACGACTTATGATGTTTTGTTTTATAACTATTTTATACGTAAATAAATAATCTTTGAATAATGTTTTTTTACTACTAGCTTTAGAACTTACAATGGGCCTTTCCACTAAAATCAAATTTCATAATTTTAATACCTGTGTGTTGTTTTACAACCTAAAATAATAATAAGACTTAAATTTTACGTTCTAAAATTGTATATTTATTGAAATAAACTAATTTGAAAAAAGGCTATAAAAACCTAGTGTTAACTACATGTGAAATGCAACCAATAAAAATGTTCTACTACTTGTATACGTCACGGGACGGACAAATCCGAGAATTGTCGAAGTTTAGCGCCAATTTAGCGTTTTTAAAATATTTTTTTGAAGGTTTATTATAAATAAATTTGAAAAATAAATATATACAAAAAAATTTATTTTTTTATTACTTTCCAAATTTCAAATAAAAAAAAATAGTGGAAAGGCCCATTATTTTTCTTGTTTTTAATTCGCGAGATTAGTGATCGCATAAGGCAGTCCTAATGCTTTTAAAATAAGAGTAGATAATATTGATATGTTCTTGTGGATATCCATATTCGTGCAGTTTGTATATCAGGCCATTATGCCAGACCTTGTCGAAAGCTTTCGCTATGTCTAGGAATATTGCAACTGCTGATTGTTTCTTGTCGAAACTTGATGATTGGTGATTTTTTCTGTTACACAAAGTAACTGGTGGGTGGTAGCGTGTCGCTCCCTGAAGCCTTGTTGTTCATCTGGTAGTAGTTTTAATGAGTCTGCAATTACTTTAATACGAGTTATAGTTTATATTTCATACATAATAAAAGCAAAAATTATTATTGAAATCTTGACTAGCTTTTAACTAAAAGTTCTCTAAAAAGGTCTATAAATACGGGCCACAGTGTTTATAAGGTGAACATAAAACACAAACATTAACAAAAATTTTTTTTTTTAAAGAAATTCGATTAAATACTTATTGATATATATTAGAAATACATTAATAAAGTTAGTTTAAGATGCATTTTGTTATATGTGTGTTCCAGGCATGTTCCTGTAAAGAAATATTAATTTGTTTTAGATGAATAATATTTACAACTAAGTTAATAAAATATTCAGTTTTAACTTCATTATTTCACAAATGTATTAACGGACGTTTATAGTTTTGTCATTTTTGCACTTAAAACATAAAAAATCGTGCAGTTTTAGGACAATGCAATTGTCATAAAACCAGGACTAAATAAATAGGACTAGCAGTGCCCAGCTATTAATGTTGTACGATATATAAAACTAAGGATGGTCGCTTTGATCCTGAGATTGAAAGATCCAGTAAATTTACATTGTATTTTTAAATCTTCAGATTAAATCTACTTCATCTTCTTTTTAATATATTAACTGTTTCAATTCTTCTAGTATATCCTCGTCGGGGATTCCTTCGGGTATACCTCCAATGACGACTTTTAGTGGTTTTTCGCTGGATAGCTCATATAAATTGTAGAGAATTTCTTTTTCGTTAAGGTACTTGGTTGCCTTTCTGAAACAGTTTTCAGATTCGACTGAAATTTTGACAGTCTTTCTGGTTGACCGCGTTTTTTATGCTAATGCCAAGTGTGTTTAGAGCACCAATAACTTTGTGGGTATCCTTCTTCGTGTGGATGAGGATCGGAGGGATTTTCTGGGTTTTGGTTGCAGGTGGCCATTCGGTTTCCATACTCTCGTTGGTCTTATTCGATTTGTTGTTGCTCTTAGGATGTTGAGTTTGAGCTGGTTTCTTGGCTTCGAATTTACCTGTTGCGGATTTAATTTCATTTGTAGAAATTATTTTGTTTTTCTTTACGCGTTTTCTTGATTCTGGCGATTTTTTTTCAGTTTTCCTTTTAATACTGGTTGAATTTTGGGTAGCAATGGACATGCTAGAGCTGAATGAGCTTGTAGATGAGTCATTTTCATCTTTTTCAGTGTTTTCGACTTGTGCGTCAAAGGTACTATTTCTTTATTTTCATAAGTGCGGAAAGTTGATTTAAAAGTTCGGAGTTTTGAACTGTTAGATTCTAAATTTGATTCGATTGTTTTTCAATGAGGTGCGACAGAGAGTTAATTTTCATGAACAGTAATTAATTCAGTTGGGTTGCTTGATCTGACGTTGGTGCCGGTAGGGCCATCAGTGCTTGAATGTTTCTATTTAATTTCCGTTAGTCATGGTGAAAGATGATACAATTTTTCAGTCTCTGTCTGTTGTTAAGTCACGATCACTTTACACTAACACTGTGGTGGTTTTTACACAAAACATATTATAATTGTCCAGCATGCTTGCATGCAGATGAAATTGTAATAACTCCGACAATACCGAGTATTTTGTCATTTACTATATTACTAGAAAAGGATAGAATATAACCCATCAGAGCCATCTCTAGACGTACAAATAAACTAAATTTTTAACGCGGAATTTGGATCCTAGTAGCTTATATATATATATATATATATATATATATATATATATATATATATATATATAAATGATAAAATAAAAAAAAAACGTGTTTAATATATATTACATAATATATTGCGTAAAAATGAATGATATATTTGTAATACAGATAACATAAATAGATCAAATAAATATATAAATTAACTATAAGATTTAGCATTTTAAAATATACATACAATTATTAAATGATAATAATTATATAATACTAAAAAAGTAATTTTATTTTCAAAAACATTATTCAGTGTAAGATATTAAAATACACAGTTTCCCAATTCTGAATTAGAGACAAAATTTAAAAATTATATGAATTTTGTGCTAATCTCAAATGAAAAATGAATAAAATAAAACTTGCTACTTATTTTTATTTGATTAACGATATACTTTTCTCATAAAAATGTTTCCGTAAAGTGTAGAGTGAAAAAAAATGTATAAAAATAAAAAAATAAACAAAAAATTATAAATTTTTTCTAAATATTATATTCAGAGTTTTGGAAATGTGATTCATACACATAAATAAAATAAAAATTAAGGAAATATTCAAAATATCTAGTATTAACATCTTATGCCATTGAACACATTGAATCGGTTACATTTGATTGATTTAGTAACCACTACAAGTTTTCTGCGGATTTTATGATTGATAGTGATCAAACGATCCACGACATTAATAATACAAATAAAAGTTATTAATTAAACTATATGATTAGTTATTGGATGAATATGTAGCCGTATAATATACAAACAAAATTCTTAACGTTCTCTACGCAATCTATTCTATTGAAATATGCTAGACAGACATCACTAGATATTTAAAATAAAATAGTATATTCACCGATAATGAAAAGAAAAATTATTAACTTCTTTTTTGTAAATAATTTCTTGTTTTATTTATTATTGGCTAATACGATATTTTTAGAAAATCATCGACAACTTTAGGCACATCTATTAAATCAAAAGATATTCTTTTATTAACTAAAGATAGAAAGGAATAGAGAAGTATTTTGATTAAGTTATATGTAACTTGATAATTTACATATTCAAAGTGAGTTAAGCAAGTAAGAGGAAATGATAATTGAAGATTAAGTTGAATTGTTTCCACAATTTCTTCGATTTCAATAAATTTCGGAAAGAGAGGAAAAATTTTAAGACGCATAGTATGAATATATGAAATAAAAGCATCAGAAGGATATAAGAGAATCTCCTAATCGAATAAGCGCATGTCTGTCTGTACATGTTTCAGTTAGTAAACTGCACACATTCCGTGCATTTTTTTTTTAAATATCTTATTTAAAATCACTTTTGATAAATAAGCACTGTTATTTTGTTGCAAAATGTTGCGAATGGTATTGCTTGCTAATTCAGAGGAAACTGTAGAAGAAGAAATGGATAAATAAGTTCTATTGAAACAGGAGTTGGAATTTCTAAAGGAAGTGATAACATATATTTTAGATTTAATAATAAATCCTCTCCATCTTGTTCGCAATTTGAACCTGCTATATTTCGCACTAAATTATTTACAGTTGCAGTGGAATAAGCAGAAACCAATTGAGAACAAGATGGATTAGGATTTAATCCACCAAGGTCACGTATACCGCCGAAAAAGTTCTCTAAGGGATCCTGATTCAAACTGAAATACATGGAGGCTGGCTGAAAGGTTTCCCGTTTTTAATAAATTTTAAATTATGTAGTTTCATTTTTGCTCCTGCCCAAAATGCATGATGTGGCGAATTAACAGTTAATTTATTTTGTAAAGATTTTGAAGATTTGTGAACCGAATTCAGACTATCGAAAAGATCATTCATAAAAAGAACAAGTTCGGCGGTACCTTCGTATTGCTTCGGTTGATGATAAAGAGCTGCGTGATTATTCAAAATTTTTAATAGCGAATAAACACTACGACTAAAAACTTGAGCCGCAAGTTTCACTTTCATTTTCTTTCTTCCTTCAGGATTGATTTGATTTTTTGATAATTTTACAATGTTGCCATTTAGCAATTTTGTTTTAATATATAATGTTTTTAGTAATGAAATTATTTCTTTAGCACTTTAACACATGTGGTACATCGAACATATGTATAATTTCATTACCATCCACATTATATATGAAATCGCCTGATCTGTTATTATCCTCATTTAATTTTTGCACAGCAGGGCGATTACTAGGCCCCATATCATAAACCGAAGCAACAACTTTAAAATTGGGTCATTTTATGAATGGCCTTTATGACCTAAATGCTACATGTTTTAGGTGTGTATGTTTTCGTCGCAGACTGTACAAAATAATAGGCAACTGGTTGTTTCCATCTTTTGCACAGCCCACGAATCAAACACTAAAGCATGATCAGCTATGGCTCTTTCGGTACCAAAATCTTCAAAACCTTCAACCAAATCTTTAGATTTATTCCAAAATAAACTTGGTTGCAATGCCATTTCATCCCACATCAATAAACACTGTCCATCTAATTGTGATTTTTTATCAGAAATTTTAAGTTTTGTTGTGTTCTTTGTTGTTCTTTGATGCCAAGAATGGAAAAATTGTTTGTAAATATTTGTAGCATTTCGGGCTATGACGTTATATAGAAATAAAAAGCGCTTTTTCTTCTTCTGTATATTTACGCGTCTTATTCAACTTTTTCAGTAATTCAGAAAAAAGTCCTATATTCCATCTTTTACCTTGCATCTCAGAAACATGTTTACGGCTACGAATGTTTTTGTAGTTTTTTTTTATAACTCGCATGAGATGTTCAGTTCTTTTTACACTTGTATATATTTTTCGTTCACGCGAGAAAAGATTAGATTTACGGGTAACTCCCAATTTTTGTAGGGTCAAAGTACCTGTGCAAATTAAATTTCAATTAATTAATTAAATTATGAATACTTCATAAATAACTTAAAAATTAAATTATTAAAAAAATCTAATATGTAACAATTTAATCGTGCAAACCTGAATTCTCCGACATTTCCGAAACTTCTATTTCCGTAAAATTATTTGAAGTTGATGCTTGTTCAGAAATTTTTGCATTCTTTTGTGGAGCAGATTGTTCAGAATTTTTTTTTATCCAATCTGTAATAACACAAAAACTTTTCTTTTCTATTTATTACAAATTTAATAATCAATGCACTAACCTGGCATAGTTAAAACCGACTCGCCGTAAGTTTTAATTGTGTGTTTTAGAATAGTATCGTCACACTTAAACGGCCAGGTATCTAAATTAATAAAAAAAATATAATTTATCTTTAAATTAGCATATAAATACTACATACCATAGCAAGGTAAAGACATATACGCAGTACTGGGTGAAATAGCAGATAACGAAACTTGAGAATCTATAAAAGAAAAACTATATTTATGTATACTTTATCTGTTGCTATTAGCATACTGCCAATCAGCAAAATGTATATTGCATACAAAATTACGACGCAGTTCTGCATAAGATTTATCTAATAAATCACCCCTATTAATTGCTCGAAGCCATTGTTCTCGAAGAATATCATTTTTTTGGAGATGCATGAAAATGCAAGCTTTTAGACCCATCGCAATCTGGGTGAACACAAGCAGGCTAAAAATAAATAAAAATTTATAATATTTCTAAAATTTCAATTACAATGTAACCTACCATGATTCAGAATTAATGAAAAATATATTTGCAAAGTACAAAGGATAGTCTTTAACACGTTAAGCGTCACGGCGCCGGCGGTTCGTAAGGACCGCTACTGTACTTTAGTACTGAGCCTCGGCGGTCCGCAGGGACCGCTTTACTTAATATTACATTTTTGCTGCTCACGGCCAGCGGACCGCTTAAGTAACAATTTTTTCCATTTAAAAGGGACCGCTAGGCCCGTCACAATAAGCTAGACATACGAGTTATACAAATTAATCAGCGATGCATTTTTGGAGAGGGATTTTTTGCAAGGTTTGAAAATTAAATTTTGTAAATATAGTTTCTATATGTTTATTAAATTTTGCTTACAAACTGTTACAAAATAATAAATGTAACAGCGACACAACATTATTTATCAAACAAAATAGTAGTTTTTTATTTTTATTTATGAATTGAATTGAAACATGCCATGCAATAATGTGGTAAATTGGAACAATCCTTGCAGAATGTATTTACTTTCTTCACGTTGTTTTTAGATATTGCTCCTTGTGTCTTTTTTTTTTGGTAACAACCTAGACAGTAATTTCGTGTTTTATGAGCAAGTCCTACTTTTTTGTGTAATTGATGCTCAGCTTTTCTTTTTATTCTCTTTGAGGTATCTCCTTCTGGGTTTTGGTCGTTTTCTGATTCTGGTTTCTGATAAAATATCATATGCTCATAAACTTGTTCACGAAACTGTGTGATTGTTATTGTAGAGTTACTGATTTTGTTAAAAAGGTAGTGTGCATTATTGACCATACTAGTACCAAAAAGTAGTTCAACTGCAATCTTGCGGTACCATTTTGTTGTTTTTCTTAGCACTGAATTGTAAGATGATATTGGTCTGATTTTTTGAGTACTAGATACAGTTGGTGGTCGTATTAGTTTACAATTTTTTTTTTTAATTAGTAAACTTTCTATTTGTTTGAATCCTCTATCTGCTAATACTTCGCTATTTGAAGGAAGAAAATCCAAAAATAAACTTTCTTTAACAATTTGATGTACTGCTTATAAGAAATTTTACAGTATTGCAGTGCTTATATTAAGACCAAGTATTGGCTTGTTTTTTTCAGTCGGTTTTCAATTTCAACTTCAAAACAATCAATAATTGATTGAACATTACTGTACCTAGCTCGAAATTGTATTGGTAATGCTCTTTTTATTTCTTCTCCTGATGGCCAATATATAAAATTTTGCATAAAATTAGCAACTTTTGGGACAGTAATTACAAATATTTTTTTAACATAACTAACACTAAATCCAAAGTCCAAAGCAAGTGCTTGATATGTATAATCTAACCGAATTTTTTTCAATGTTAAAAGGACGTGCAAATAATTTATTTTTTCGTAGTTGGCAATTTCGTTAACAATATTATATAATGTGGGCTGTATACCCAAATAGAATTTAGAATTCTGTTTTAATAATAGTTTTTCTGTCTTTAATCTTAATTGTTTTAATGAAGACGAATTCAATTCTTCATCTTTGGATTTCGATGACTCTGATGTAACTTCAATTTCTTGAAGATTCTGAGCTCGAAATATTTGTTGAAGTTGATTCTCGACGATTTGTTGAATATTTTTCATTGAATTTTATTTTTATGGGAGATGTAGCAAAATCTACTTTCTTTGATTTATCGTTAGTTGTAGTGTATTTTGTTGACATCGTTACAGATATTTGAATTGATTTATTTTTGCAGTTAGATGAATGAGTTTGGATTGCTATGTCAGATGAAACTAATGGAGTTATAGTTTTAGTCGAAGCAGATAAAGGTATAATTTCAGTTGGAACAAACGACGATGCAGTTTCAAATAAAGTAAAAGAGTTTGTTGTACCAGTTGGAGTAGATGGGTCTGCGGAAGTTAGTTCTATATTTTCAAGATTAAATTCTGTAAAATTATTAATATGATCTTCAGTTTTAGTACATTGTTCAGATGAAAATAATTTTTTTCGAACTTTGGAAGAGCAACCTTCATTAAATCTTTGAATATTTTCTAATTTTCTTTTTTTAACAGAATCTGTTAATACACTAGCACATTGAAGTTGAAGGTTCGAAATTAAATTTTGTAGGTACAACATTCGATTTAAGTTTCAGTAATGTACTTATTGTTTTATAATACATCCAATTTTCTGCATCTTCGGGAAACTATAAATGTAAAAAATATATTTAGACATATATGTGTGGGTGTTAGATACGTAGTTTTGATAAGTAAAACAACGCCTTTGTAGATTTAAGCACAATAGCTTTATTGAATATAAGATATTACAGTTATTATAATAATAAGTATTTAAAATATCTAAATGATATAATATGAAATAATATCTATTGTAAGACAGTTCTTCGCGCCAAGATGTCCCTCGCCCCGCACCTCGTCTTGCTCACACGTTCGGTCGCGTGCTGTAACCCCGTACAACAGCTCAACGGTCACCGCTCGCACGTTAGATAATAATAATAATAATAATAATCTTTATTTCTGTTGATCCTTGTAATAGGACATAGAAACAGTCAAACATATACAATGTAAATACATAAAAGTGAGAAATACAGAATATATAATAAATGATAAATTTATATTATAATTTACAATTCAAAAATTCATTAACAGAATAAAAACAATGTGATATCAACAAGTTATGTAATTGAATTTTATAAGACTTTAAATCACTATTTTTAATATTGTCAGGAAGTTTATTATATAATGAAATCCCGGCAAAATTCGGATTTTTTGTTGTTAATTTTCTGTTAATTTTAGGAATTATAAGACTATCTTTATTTCTAGTGTTATAACAATGTATATCTTCATGTGTATCGAATAAATTTATATTATTTTTAATATATATTAAAAGGTAATATACATATAAACAGGGTATAGGCAAAATATTGTAGAATTTATAATAATTTCTACAAGAATTATATGGTTTAATATTAGCTAATATTCTAATTATTCTTTTTTGAATTAGAAAAACTCTATGTGCAGAGGTAGAACTACCCCAAAAGATAATTCCGTAAGTTGCAGTTGACTGGAAATTAGCAAAGTAATAACTTTTTAAAACTGAAATGTCAACTATATTTTTTAATCTACTAAATGCAAAACAAATACTAGTTAATTTTTTACAAATGTGATCCACATGCTGATCCCATTGTAGTTGACAATCTATAATTAATCCAAGGTAATTTACCTCTGCACTTAAAGGTACAGATTTATTTTTCATTTTTACTAAAATTGACGATTCATATTGTTTACTCGAAGTGGTAAACGATATTGCTTGAGTTTTAGCATGGTTACATGATAAATTATTTGTATTGAACCAATCAATTATAGTTGAGAGATAGTAGTTAGATTGATTGGTAACATCTAACGCATTATTGTTTGATATTGCTATTGCAGTATCATCTGCATAAACACAAGTTATTTTGTTTGAATCTTCGCTAGTTGGTATATCATTCATATAGATTATAAATAATAAGGGTCCTAATATGGAACCCTGAGGTACACCTTGTTTCATATGTAGTGAAGATGATTGTAATTTCTCAATTTCTACAACTTGTTGTCTGTTTGTTAAATATGAGGACATCCAATTTAAGGCCTGTCCTCTAACACCGTATTTTTCTAATTTCAGTAATAATAAATTATGATCAACACGGTCAAATGCTTTGCTTAAATCCAAAAATATTCCTATTACTTTATTATTATTATCTAAGTTGTTGTAAATGAAATTTACAAAATTATTTATGGCATCTATTGTAGATTTTCCTTTTTTAAAACCAAATTGGTACTGATACAATAAATTATTTTTATTGAAAAAATTAATTAACCTCTTTGCCATCAGTTTTTCGAATACCTTAGATATATTTGAAAGCAAAGCAATTGGCCGGTAATTGTCAATCAAGGTGGGATCGCCTTTTTTATAAATAGGGATAATTTTTGCTATTTTAAAGAAGTCGGGAAAGATTCCTAGCGCAAACGATTCGTTAATTAAATACGTTAGATGTTTACTAATCGAGTAAATAGCAATTTTTAAAATTTTAAAGCTAATATCGTCAGTACCACATGAGTTTGTGTTTTTCATTCCAAGAATTGTTTCTATCACCTCAGATTCGGTAACAGGTTCTAAAAAAATACTATTACTTATCTGGCTTGGTAACTTGTATTCAATGTTTTTAATAATATTATTACTAGCAATATTTGTATAGTAATTATTGAAACAATTTGCAACAGATACTGGATCTTTTATTTTAGAATTATTATGAAATAATTCAATTTTTTTGTTTTCATTACTTTTTGTTGAAACATTATTATTTATTATATTACACATTACTTTTGTTTTATTGGAAGATTTATTGATTTTATCGCAATTATATGTTTTTTTTGCAAGTTTTAAAACTTTTTTATATATTTTTTTATATTTATTGTAATATATGCGCAATTCATTATTGTCTGTATATTTAATTAATTTATTAAGAAATTTCAGTTTATTAGCTGAAGTTCGAATACCAGATGTAACCCATGATTTTTCACTGTGACAGTTATTAGCTTTAAATTTTTTTACAGGTATAGTTATATTTAAATTATACACGATAATTTCAGTAAATATTTTGCATTTGACATTAAAGTCGACAGAATTATACAGTTCAGACCAATCCGTAGTTGTCATTAAATATTTGAAATAACGTAAATTTGCTTCACTGTAAGATCGGCCAACTTTAACGTTTGCACACGTTTCATTTTTGTAACAAAATACATCAATTACTTGACCAGCATGATCCGATAGAGCAAAGTCAATGACATTTGATTTATAAATATTTGGTTTTAAATTTGTGCAAATATTGTCAATACAAGTAGCAGATGTTTTTGTTACTCTTGTTGGTTTGTTTATAGTATAATGTAAGCCGTATGAATTTAATACGTCTGTAATATCTATACCGTTTTTTGTATTACAAAGAAAATCAATGTTAAAATCACCACACAAAATAATGTTAGGGTTATTTACCTTTTTCTGTACAGTTGTTAAGACAATATCTAAACTATTAATAAATGAACTAATATCACTGCCAGGTGGCCGATAACAAGTCAGAAGAAATATATTTTCCGAAGGTAGATTGCCCGAAACTTCAACTTTTACCGCACATATCTCACACACACTTTCAACTGATAGGCTATTTATAAATTCACAGTTATCGATTTTTATGTTGGATTTACTTAAAATAATGACACCACCGCCGCTTTTATTTTTCCTCGTAAATACGCTGCGCATTATAAAGTTTTTGATTTTGAAGTGTTGTAATTCAGCTTCAGTTAGCCAGTGCTCTGATAAACATAAGATATCAAAGGTTTCTTCGCTGAGATGTAGCTCTAATTCATTAATTTTATTTCTGACACTTTGCATATTTTGGTGAAAGATTCGTAATTTTTGCAGATAGTAATATTTTACTTTTTTCCTAAGTTTTTTGAAGTTGAATGAGTTCGTGATCTTGTGTAAATACGTTTGTCAAGTGGTCCAGATTTTACTTGAGTAATTTCCTTTGACGTATTTGTAGGAGTTTCTGAGTTTTCGTTTGTTTTTGGGTTTTCCGTTTCTTGCACCGAGTTAATAGGTTGGTAATCAAGTGTATAATTTTCTGACAGATCTTTCAACGTATGAAGTGACGCTGATAATCTTCTTGTATGGGTTAATTCTGATTTTCCATTTATTTTAAATTCCTCATTTTTTTCATTATAATTGTCTGCCGCATATTCAAAATCTTTTACTGTATATTTATCGCTGTTTATGAACAACATATTTTTATATAAATTAGCTTTTAGTCCATCTTTTCTTGCTTGAGTAAGATGTGGTTTTAATAATTTTCTTTCTCTTACTATCTTTGCAGAAAAATCTTCTTCTATATTTATTCTTGTGTTTTTCAGTAATTTTGCATTTTTTAAAATGATAGTTTTTGTTTTTTTTTGAGTTAAGTTCTAATAGTACTGGTCTTATTTTATTATTTGTTGGTTTACCAATTCTTTTAATTTCTTCGAAGTTGATTGTGGAAATGTCTTTTAATTTCATGGTGTTGTTTAATAAATTCAACATTATTTTTTGTAAATTTTCTAAATTTTCAGCCCTCTCTTCTTGAATTCCGAAAAATAAGAGATTTTTTTCTCGAATTTTTGTTTCTAAGTATTCAATTTGATTTTCTTTCATTAATAAATCTTCTTCTAACTTTTTGAATTTTATTTCATTTTCTTTTTTAACATTACGTACCTCATTAGTTAACGTGTCTATCGAATTTTGTAATTTATTTAATGTAGGTTCCAACAATTTCTTTATATCTTCAATTGTAGCCATTTTACTTTATTTATAAAATATATTTTGTTTTACTATGGTTGGAAACACTGTTTATTAATGTTTAATTCGGTAACGAGCCTGTTAATTATCGTGAGTTAACTGATTTTTAGGTTTATGTTATGACCTAGACTGTTTTGACGCTTGCAAATCCACCACACCTTTCAAATATATACTTCTAATTTTAAAGAAAATACACTGTAACAAAACTTATGGCCTGATTTTATTGTTTTATGCTGCACTTATATTTTTTTTATAATTCTATTTATTATTTTTTCGAATTTTAATTTTACACTGCTTAAAACACGACTTACAATTAGTCAAGCGGGCGCACTGTTGCCAATCTAGATTAGATAACCATAAACAAAAATATATTATCAAATTATTTACCAATTTCAAAAAAGTTGCTCAATTAAAATATATTCGCCGATAAACACACTCACTTACGCATACACAGTGTTGTGCCGATATCAATATAAAATCCTCCTATAAATTATCAGAGTCGGCACATTATAGCGGGAAAACGGCACTACACATATATAAAATGAACACCATTTAATCACTTTCACTGTCACTTACACAAACATAGAGTATTTATTTTGATTATTCATAATAATCGATTATTATGTATCGTATTAATCGTAACATACATAAATCCAAACCTGCCAAACACTATAAGACTGTACCACGCAAGCAAGCGATGTTGACCCTCTGAAAACTGGCGTAGCACGTAAATCACGCGCTGTACCTCGTACAACGGTTCAGCGACTACTCCTCGAGTTGTTGCTGGGTTTGGGTTTGGGTTCGGCCTTTTCTGACCTTCAAGGCCGTCCTCGGTCTGGTCATCGTCTTCCTCTGATTTGCTAACCATCAAAGGTTTACACCAAGGCTTCATACGATCAGAACTAAAACGTTGACTGGAATGTTCTCTGCGTTCGTGGTGCTCCCGGAACATCTTTCAGTCGGTACCGGTCATTCGGCAACACTTCTAAAACTAAGTACGCACCTTTATATTTCGGATTTAACTTACGGGATTGGCCAGTTACAGTGCGTTCTCGTTTCACGAGAACCAGATCTCCTTCTTGGTATTGAGTCGGCTTCTTATGTTTTTGGTCATATCTCGTTTTCTGCTTCTCTTGAGATCTTCGTATGTTGTTCTTCTCTGTACCACGCAAGCAAGCGATGTTGACCCTCTGAAAACTGGCGTAGCACGTAGATCACGCGCTGTACCTCGTACAACGGTTCAGCGACTACTCCTCGAGTTGTTGCTGGGTTTGGGTTTGGGTTCGGCCTTTTCTGACCTTCAAGGCCGTCCTCGGTCTGGTCATCGTCTTCCTCTGATTTGCTAACCATCAAAGGTTTACACCAAGGCTTCATACGATCAGAACTAAAACGTTGAATGGAATGTTCTCTGCGTTCGTGGTGCTCCCGGAACATCTTTCAGTCGGTACCGGTCATTCGGCAACACTTCTGAAACTAAGTACGCACCTTTATATTTCGGATTTAACTTACGGGATTGGCCAGTTACAGTGCGTTCTCGTTTCACGAGAACCAGATCTCCTTCTTGGTATTGAGTCGGCTTCTTATGTTTTTGGTCATATCTCGTTTTCTGCTTCTCTTGAGATCTTCGTATGTTGTTCTTCTCTGTACCACGCAAGCAAGCGATGTTGACCCTCTGAAAACTGGCGTAGCACGTAGATCACGCGCTGTACCTCGTACAACGGTTCAGCGACTACTCCTCGAGTTGTTGCTGGGTTTGGGTTTGGGTTCGGCCTTTTCTGACCTTCAAGGCCGTCCTCGGTCTGGTCATCGTCTTCCTCTGATTTGCTAACCATCAAAGGTTTACACCAAGGCTTCATACGATCAGAACTAAAACGTTGACTGGAATGTTCTCTGCGTTCGTGGTGCTCCCGGAACATCTTTCAGTCGGTACCGGTCATTCGGCAACACTTCTGAAACTAAGTACGCACCTTTATATTTCGGATTTAACTTACGGGATTGGCCAGTTACAGTGCGTTCTCGTTTCACGAGAACCAGATCTCCTTCTTGGTATTGAGTCGGCTTCTTATGTTTTTGGTCATATCTCGTTTTCTGCTTCTCTTGAGATCTTCGTATGTTGTTCTTCTCTGTACCACGCAAGCAAGCGATGTTGACCCTCTGAAAACTGGCGTAGCACGTAGATCACGCGCTATACCTCGTACAACGGTTCAGCGACTACTCCTCGAGTTGTTGCTTGGTTTGGGTTTGGGTTCGGCCTTTTCTGACCTTCAAGGCCGTCCTCGGTCTGGTCATCGTCTTCCTCTGATTTGCTAACCATCAAAGGTTTACACCAAGGCTTCATACGATCAGAACTAAAACGTTGACTGGAATGTTCTCTGCGTTCGTGGTGCTCCCGGAACATCTTTCAGTCGGTACCGGTCATTCGGCAACACTTCTGAAACTAAGTACGCACCTTTATATTTCGGATTTAACTTACGGGATTGGCCAGTTACAGTGCGTTCTCGTTTCACGAGAACCAGATCTCCTTCTTGGTATTGAGTCGGCTTCTTATGTTTTTGGTCATATCTCGTTTTCTGCTTCTCTTGAGATCTTCGTATGTTGTTCTTCTCTGTACCACGCAAGCAAGCGATGTTGACCCTCTGAAAACTGGCGTAGCACGTAGATCACGCGCTGTACCTCGTACAACGGTTCAGCGACTACTCCTCGAGTTGTTGCTGGGTTTGGGTTTGGGTTCGGCCTTTTCTGACCTTCAAGGCCGTCCTCGGTCTGGTCATCGTCTTCCTCTGATTTGCTAACCATCAAAGGTTTACACCAAGGCTTCATACGATCAGAACTAAAACGTTGACTGGAATGTTCTCTGCGTTCGTGGTGCTCCCGGAACATCTTTCAGTCGGTACCGGTCATTCGGCAACACTTCTGAAACTAAGTACGCACCTTTATATTTCGGATTTAACTTACGGGATTGGCCAGTTACAGTGCGTTCTCGTTTCACGAGAACCAGATCTCCTTCTTGGTATTGAGTCGGCTTCTTATGTTTTTGGTCATATCTCGTTTTCTGCTTCTCTTGAGATCTTCGTATGTTGTTCTTCTCGACGTTGTTTTATTCCTTCTTCATCTCCAACTTCCTCTTCTATTTGTAATGCTAGTATCACTTGAAGCCGCAAGATACTCCTTGGAGAGTATCCAAATAGCAGTTCGTGTGCCGACTTGCCCGTAGTTTTATTCTTCATTTCATTCATGGCAAATTGGATATTTACTAACTGACTATCTCAATCAGTTCCGTTTTCGGTTTTATACATGGTATTAATGGCATTGTTGATCGTTGCTTTACTTCTTTCTATTTGTCCGTTTACTCGAGGCGTTGCTGTTGCATTTCGTACAAGTATTATTTGGTTTTCCTTGGAGTAGGTTTCAAAATCCCTTGAGGTATACCCGGCGCAGAATTATATCGTTTTGACGTTGAGATATAGTTAACGACATGTCATTAGTATAGGATTAGTATAGGGTTAAACAGGTAAAATTGTGAAAAAAAAACAGAATCGTATTATAATATTTGTTTATTACGTGTAACAGATAAAACTATTTCATTACAAATATACATATTTATATTTGAAAAATATAATAAAACAATATATAAATCGTATACATTTTTTTTAATTTTCACATTCATCACTTTCACAGTCACTACTTGATTCGTTGGAATTTACACTTATTATAAGTTCGCTCGCAATATTATTCATATTTAAATATTGATTTTCTATGTCTATTACGTGTCGCACACAGTTTTTCCACTTTTCAGCTGCTATTTTATTTATTTCACTATTTATTACATCCACAACTTTTTTGCAGTTTGTTGGTGAACTATTTAATCTTCTTACACCATTTTTTAGTTGACTCCATATTATTTCAATTGGATTGAAAATGCAATAATAAGGAGGCAACCGAAGCACAGTGTGACCTAAATTTTCTGCTAAAACATCACAATAATATTGTTTTGGGACAGGTTTTATTTTTACAACTTGTAATAATTGTTGCTTTGTATAATTTTCTTCAAAATATAAATCCATTTTATATAAATATTCAATTATTTCTGCTTTTGTGCTGTTTGCTGTAGGTATTTTATTAATTTGACGTGAATGATAACTAGCATTGTCCATAATAATAACGCTATTTACAGGTAAATTAGTGAAAAGCTTAGTTTCAAACCATTCCTCAAAAACATCTGCAATCATATTATTGTGGTAATCAACATTACAGTGCTGAGTATTTTTAGCCGATAAAAAACAACAATTTTTGATCCATCCATTTTCGAAGCCCGCATGTAAAATTATTATTTTTTTTCCACGTGACGATGGTAGATTTACGTTGCATTATTCACTATCGTCAGTCCAGCTTTTTAAGACTGTTTCATGAGTGTCGAACCACGTTTCGTCAAGGTATACAATCGGACGATTTTCTACACGATATTGTTTAATCTGTAATAAATACTGATGTCGCAATTGTCGCAATCTATAACTTTCCATTACAGCTTTACGTTTGTTTACTTTCTTGTACTTAAATCCTATGGATTTTAAAGCGTTACGTAATGTTGAAAGTGAAGAATAAACTTCTGTCTCATCATCTTGAAGTCTTTGATGTAACATAGTAACCGATGGTAAAATGTTTTCTTCGTACATACGATACACTTTTCTTCTTATTACATCTAAGTCAAACGTAGATAATACTCTTTGTTGGCCTGCGTCACATCTTTTTTTTCTTAAAGGTATACACTGTAACTGCACTATATTTTGCACTGTCGAATATGGAATTTTTGTTAACTGAGCAGTTCTTTTTACAGGAAATTCATGTTCTTCCTCTCTCAAAGTTTTATAAACATTTAAAATTAATTGTTTGGTTTCAGGTGTTAAATGCACTCGCTTATTTTTAATTTCGTTACGTTCTTCATTGTCGACATTAAAAGGTCTCCACAAATTTGCCATAGCTTCAACACAGTAACACAGACAACGTAAAAATGACAATTCGTAAACAAATTTCCGACAATATATACTCTTGAGAATTAATTATTTATTAGAAATAAACGGTATTTTATTTTCTGCAATTTCGAAATTTTCCGAAACATTAAAAACTACTTAATGCGTCCCTTTGTTAAAAGTAACAAGACATCCCGCTGAGAAAGGTACAACCCCTTCCATTGTGAAGTCAAGTCAAAACGATATATTGTTGAGCACAGTATACAAGCTGTTCCTCGATCTGTGATTATATATTCTGAACAACCGAATATGCTAGTTATTTCTTTTATTGCGTTACATACAGGTTTTGCTCCAGTATCCTTGACAGCTTTCAGTACAACATATTTCGTGAAATTGTCTTGATACGCCAAAACATATTGATTTCTCTTTTTACTGACTGGATATGGTCCTAGATGGTCCATATGTGCTACTCTGAATGGCACTGTTCTTCGCTCGATGTTGTGAAGTCTCCCTTCTACCTTTCCAGCAGGCGACTTATGGTATGCACATGCTATACATGATTTTATGTAATTTTTAATCTTTTTGTTCATTTTTGGGTACCAAAAATACCGGCATAGATGCTCTTTAGTTTTTTCTTTTCCGTAATGACCCATATCATTATGACTCCCTTTTATTATGCTCCAAATTGCACCGCTGGGAACAACTCATTTCGTTTCCTTTTGTACTTTTCGGCAAATCCTTTTGTTCTTTAATATATAATCTGCGTGAATTTGCTGTTCTTCATTTGCTTCTGGTTTTTTGTTGAGGATCTCGTAGATATTCTTTAGCTTGACGTCTTGGAGTTGCATAGTTAATAGCCAATCTTCTTGCTCGATACGCTTGGTTAAAACATTTAAGCTAACCACTTCCGGTTCTCTCGTCTTTTTATCAATTAAAATCGCTGGGCTAGCAAAATCTGAAGTTGATTCACGTATTATTGATTCCCGCTTCTAACATTTCTTTTACGGCTTCATCTACGATTTTTTTCTGTCCGTATGGTAGCTTGTATGGTTTCATATTGAACGTTTCATTTGTAGCTACTTCAATTTTCATTTTCATTTTCATGCAATTGGTATGTCCAACCTCTTGCATGTGACATCTAGTGTGTTGTTGTTCGATATTGCTATGGTAGTATCATCTGCATAAAGGCAAGTTATTTTGTTTAGATCTTTATTACTAGCTATATCATTCATATAAATAATGAACAGTAAAGGCCCTAATATGGAGCCCTGAGGCACTCCCTGTTTCATATGTAGTGCTGAAGATTGTGAATTATCAATTTCTACAATTTGCTGTCTGTTTCTTAAGTAAGTTGATAGACAGTTTAGGGCATTGCCTCTTATGCCATATTTTTCCAATTTTAATAAAAGTAAGTTATGGTCAACATGGTCAAACGCCTTGCTCAAGTCCAGAAATATTCCTACCACTTTTCTATTACTGTCTAAATTGTTGTATATATAATTTATGAAATTATTTGTAGCATCTATAGTGGATTTTCCTTTTTTGAAACCAAACTGATTATTGTTCATAATTTTATTTTTGTTTAGAAAGATAAGCAGTCTCTTGGCCATAAGTTTTTCAAATATTTTGGAAATGTTTGAAAGCAAAGCAATTGGCTTGTAATTGTCAACCGGAGTTGGATCACCCTTTTTAAAAACTGGTATTATTTTTGCTGTCTTAAATACATCAGGAAAAATTCCCAATGCAAATGATTCATTTATTAAATACACTAGATGTTCACTAATTAAATAACAAGCGATTCTTAAAATTTTAGAACTAATATCAGTACCGCACCAATTAAAACTATTGAGTACATGAATTGTTTCAATAATTTCGAATTCGGAAACAGGATCTAGAAAAATACTATTACTCACTCACTATATTCACTGATATTTGCGGTTTTATTTTCAACAATATTTGCATAGTGCTCATTAAAGCAATCTGCAACAGAAATAAGATCTTTTATTATCGAATTATTACAGAGTAATTCAATTTTTTAGTGCTTATTGTTTTTAGTTGGTATATTGTTATTGATTATTTTCCACATTTCTTTAGTTTTATTAGTTGATTTATTAATTTTACTAAAATTATCGGTTTTTTTTTTTTGGCAAGCAATAGAACTTTTTTATACACTGATTTGTATTTATTGTAATACAGATGCAATTCAGTATTGTCTATATGTTTAACTAAATAATTAAGAAATTTCAATGAGTTAGCCGAAATTCGAATACCTTGTGATAACCATGTATTGTTACTGCAATTAGTATTAGCTCTAAATTTTTTTACAGGTATTGCGACATTTGAATTATATACAATTATATCGATAAATATTTTATATTTCATATTAAAGTCAATGGAACTATACAGTTCTGACCAGTCTGTATTTAACATTAAATATTCGAAGTAACGTAGGTTTGTATCATTGTATAGTCTGCCAACTTTAAAGTTTGTGCTTGTATGGTTTTTGTAACTAAATACCTCGACCACTTGACCAGCATGGTCTGACAAAGCTATTTCTAACAGCTGATTTATAAAAATCAAATTTTAAGTTAGTACAGATATTATCAATTCAAGTAGCAGATGTATTTGTTATTCTGGTAGGCTATTTTATAGTATAATTTAAACAATATGAATTCAGCACATTTACTAAGTCTGTACGAATTTTTGAATTACAAAGAAAATCTACATTAAAGTCACCACACAAGATAATATTAGGATTATTTATCTTTGTAAATAAAACAGTCAGGACCTCATCTTAACTATAAACAAATTCATTGAAATCACTGTCCGGTGGTCGATAAAAGGCTAGAAGATATAAGATTTCTGGGGCGGGTCGATTACACGAAACTACAATTGCTATAGCACATATTTCTAACACACTCAATTGCTAAACTATTTATGAAATTACAAGCAGAAATTTCCGTATTATTTTTGCTTAATATAGTGACACCTCCACCAGATTTATTTTTCCTCGAAAACACACTACGCACTGAATAGTTTTTAAGTTGAAAGTGTTCTAATTCTGCTTCAGACAGCCAGTGTTCGGATAAACAAATAATATCAATGGATTCTTCACTAAATTGTAGCTCCAATTCGTCGATTTTATATCTAACACTCTGCATATTCCGGTGCAAGATTTTTAATTTTTGAATTTTTAACTGCTGATTACATATGTTCAGAGTGTGATTGATTAGTCTGTCGGGCTCTACTTGTCATGAATTGTACTCTTTTTTCCCACTTTTGTGGAAAAATCTGGATACAAATGCTCCACAAGGCCATCGGTCCATTGCCATGGCTTTTTCGAAATTGTGTAAATGGATCATGACCAGGACTTGTAATATTGAGGGTATTTCGAAGGCAAATCTTCACATATTGCTTCCGGAAAATCATTATTCAAATACGACAGCAAGTCGCCTGTGGTCGTGCTAGGATCTAGCCGAGACACAAAAAGAAATGCCTTTTTTGGTGCAGCTTTCAAGGATGAGCTGAAGCTGTTTCCACCAATAATTAAATTTCGTTGTCTGTATTTCTTCTTTCTGACAACTTCTGACCATTCGTTGTTTTCAGTTGAAGTTTTCACTACTAGAATTTTTAGAGTTTACAGGCATGCCAATTGATTTAACTTTGACACTTTTTTTTGTAGTTTTAAAGGTTCATATAGAACAAAATACATCAGAGAATCACGATCAGTAACTAAAAGTCAAAAATAAAATTTTTCCGGTTCAAGGAATTCCCGCCATACGACCGGGCCAGGCGGACGCGACATCAATTAAGATTGGTTTCGAGATTACCCAGAGGTCACAGAAAGTTAAAAAAATTCACAAGTGTAGTTGATTGTATGTCACATAGAATAAAAGAAACTCCAGCATTGTAACTTGTTTCATTCAGCCAAAAAAAAATCCTAAAAAATCTTATTTTTTACACTAGATTTTTGAATATTTACGCGTCGTTTTTTTTAAAATTTGGTGGGCCCACTACAGAAATAGTATCTCCATAAACTTCATCAAACGCAACAGAAGTTCGCATATTTTGTATTGCATTTTTTACTTCGTCTATTTTTTGTATAGAATATGTTATATCTAGATAAAAGGTTTGTAATAATACTCATTTTCGTAAAATTTCACTACAATTTATTTCGTCAACAGACTTAAGTTTCGGCTCGCACCATTGTCAGTGTTATAATGAAAATAAAATACAAATTCAGCTTATATATATATATACATACCAGAGTTACAAAAATCAGATACATTGTTGATGATTATATATATGATATATTATATATGATAT
Source organism: Clivina fossor (assembly GCA_963966155.1). Classification (NCBI taxonomy): domain Eukaryota; kingdom Metazoa; phylum Arthropoda; class Insecta; order Coleoptera; family Carabidae; genus Clivina; species Clivina fossor. Next base: position 5,767,358 of record OZ014552.1, on the reverse strand, counting down.
ATGATATATATTATATATTATATATATGATATATTATATATATTATATATGATATATTATATGATTATATAAATTATATGTTATATCTAAGTTTGTTTTTTCTAAAACATCAAATAGTACGTCAGTATAACTAAAAACTTTGGCAAAAATATTTAGAAGAAAGTTACTGTTACATTTTTCGAAAAAAATATGATAACCCTTTGCAATAATAATGGTATCATTATCCCAGTCTTCTGGATTGTCAATAATATTTTCGAATAATTCAGATAAGGCTTGCCTTTAATTTATTATGGTATTTACTAAACGAGATGAATAATTCCATCTTGTTATAGCTAATTTTGGAAATTTTCTTTTAACAGTTTCATTTAATATATGATTTCTTTTTGTAGAGACAGAAAAAAATAAGGCTATGCCAGAAACTGTTGCAAAAAATAATTTACACTCTTTTATGAATAATACTGATTGCGCATCAATGTACGAACATAGCTTCTGGAAAAATGTCTTTAACTTTTTTCTGCGTCCCATTTAATTCTCCCGCCATGACTACTGCTCCATCATACGTTTGAGCAATAAATTTATTTTCACATCTCCAACTCGAAATAGTTTCGTGTACAACATTAGATAAAGTGTTTGCTGAACGATCAACACTAACATCTTTAGAAAACAAAAATTTGTCCACCGGTACACCAGCAGTATTTACATATCGTAACACAACCGACAATTGCGATTTATGAGAAATGCCAGATGTTTCGTCTAGCATAATAGCAATGAATGGCATTTCTTTTACTTCATTTCTAATTTCTGATATTAAAATATTTTTTATCGATGCGATAATATAATTTTGTATTCTATTAGAAATTCAAGAAAATACAGTTGAAGTTCTAAGATGGGTTTCTAAAAGGTCGTCGTATTTACTAATTAAAGTTAATAATCCTAAATAATTTCCCCGATTAAGAGAATTTTGTCTTACTAAGTAACAAACTACATCTATTAATCTCTTGAAAATATTTCTATTTCTTGTTATTTTTACATTGTGTTGAACAATTGATGATGTCTTTTGTTGATCTAACATTAAATCTATTCTGACAGTACCAAATGTTTTTAAAAATATGACGGAATTTATGTAAGATTGTGTTTTTTCATGTTTCTTTGCAGCTTCGTGGAAATGATTTAAATCACTGTATCCTTGTTTTGTCCAAATATTCTTATCCTTTTCAATTACAACAAAAAGTAAACATGGCCAATAATACAACTTATTTAATTCACAACTACCGGTTAGCAACTTAAATTTTTCATACATAGATTTTTGAAATTGTCGCACACACTGTTTCCTCTGATCTTAACGTTTTGAGATAGAATGATGTCCGGCATCGGTCTACTTAATTTAACTATTTAATTTTTTTAACAATGTCACGTCTTGAAAATGAATTTTCCAATAAATCTTTAATAAATGAACCATCTAAGTTCTCCATTCTAAAATTAGGTAATTTTTATTGAATATAAATTTAAAGAATAAAATATTAAAATATTTACCTTAAATGTATTGATAACTAATTAATTTTGGGAATGTAAGGGTACGAATACGTCGTATCCGATACGAGTAGTGGAGGGACGATTAAAATACTTCTTCAACATATGAGAAGTTCGACACCATGTATTTGTAGAATTACATACGCAATGTGTCTTAATAATTTTATATGCAATATGTTTTCTATATTAATTATATTAATTAGTAAAATTAATTTAGTAATATTCTAAATTAATTTTTGAGAAAAAGTCTCAACTTTAAAATAGTATTTGTATGTCACTCAAGACGAACGGACGTGTCGGTCTTGACGAATGTGTCAGTCTCAACCTGTACGTACAGATAGTGCTTGGTTATAATAATCAGTAAACATAAACAGTTTCAGTGTTATCTACATATAAACATACACTTCGTGTAAGTAATTTAACAATTTAAAAGTAGACTAAAACAAAAGCGCTTAGGCCATTAGGCCTACGCGCAAAGTAAATAAATAAAAATGCAGTCACAACAATCACAAAATAGTCAAAACAACTGGCAAATAGTTTGATACAACAAAAGAAAACAAAATGAAAACAATAAAACTAGAAATGTAAAACAAAAAACGGAGATATACCAAACTCCTCAAATTAACCTAAATATAAAATAAATTTCAAGCTATTAGTGATGTTCAAAATATCGAAGAAAATGACATCGATATGGTACAAAATGAAGTAAATAACGTGCCCAAAGGTCCCAAACCACCACCAGTTTATATCCCTGGTGTCGTTGATATAAAACCATTAAAAATTCTACTAGACACACATGCAGAAAACAAATATTTTCTGAAAGCATTAGGAAATAATCAAGTCTAAAGTCTAAGTAGATTCTATTGACGATTACAGAAAAATAATCAAAACATTAGAAGAAAAACGAACATTATTTCACACATATCAGTTGAAAGAAAACAGAACATATATTAAAAAAAAATCAACGACAAAGCTAATGTATACAACATAAAACATAGGGTCAGAAAACAACCACTATCAATATTTTTGGTTGAATTAATTAAAAATTCAAATAACAAAGATATATACAACAGCAACCACCTACAATACACAAGTGTATAAATAGAAGCACCGCGGCCAAAACGAGAAGTACCACAGTGTGCGAAATGTCAATGCTATGGTCATACCAAAAATTACTGTACGAGACAACCGCGATGTGTGAAATGCGGAAATGATCATCTAACAAAAAGATGCTCAAAAGACAAAGAACCTCCAGCAAAGTGCTTACTCTGCGATGGCGACCACCCAGCCAACTATAAAGGCTGTACAGTCTATCAAGAAATCCGCAATATAAAATTCCCACCCCGAACAAGATCAGAAACATTAAACAAACTAGAACAACCAACAAGAGAAACAATATCTGATACACCAAAATTACAGTATTCTCAGGCAACTGGAAATTACAATAATGAAAATATAGAAGAAAATGTTCAATCTCCTCAAAACAACAAACTAGAACAAATGATGATAAAACTCATATAAAAAACTTAATCACAACACTTTTTTCAAAACTAGCATAACGGCTACACAATTAAAAATAGCCTTATGGAACGCCAGTGGCTTGGCTGAACATATCCAAGAGATATATACATTTTTAAATAACCATAAAATCGATATTATGCTAATATCTGAAACACATTTTACAGACCAAACATTTTAAAATACCACGATATAAAACGTATGATTCAAAGCACCCAGATAATACAGCACATGAAGAATCAGCAATAATTATTCGAGACCACATAAAACATTTTTAACTTCCCGAGTACATGATGGACCACCTACAAGCAACAAGCATAGTAGTCGAGGACTGGATAGGACCAATCACAATAGCAGCTCTGTATTGCCCGCCTAAGCACAACATAAAACAGGAACATTTTAATCCCTTTTTGAAACAATCGGTAACAAATTTATAGCAGGAGGCGACTATAACTCAAAACTTACAAACTGGGGTTCTAGACTTGATACAACAAGAGGGAGAGAAATACTAAAGTCAGTACAAAACAATAACTTATCTTACATATCGACAGGTAAACCAACTTATTGGCCCAGTGACATCAACAAAACTCCAGATCTCCTTGATTTCTTTGTGATCAAAAATATAGCTGGAAAGTACATGCAAGTCGAGTCAAATCTAGAACTCTCGTCTGATCATACTCCGGTTATTTTATACCTAAATTCTAACGTAATAGAAAAATCTTCACCACCAACCCTTCATAACAAACATACAAACTGAACAAACAAGACATCGAAAATGCAATTGAACACGTTACTAAAACGAAACAAGAAGCAGCGTGGAAATCCTCGCCCTCTAAACAGAAAAATACACAAGCAAAAGACTGTCCAATTAACACACGGGAATCAATTTCTAATAAACGTAGACTAAGAAAATACTGTCAAAATTATCGTCATCCTATCTATAAAACCAAATACTATCAAGCAACTCGTAAATTGAAAGAAGCACTAGATAAATGGAAAAATCAAAACATAAATAACTAACTATCTTAGTAATTTATCTTCTACACAAACAACAGACTACTCACTCTGGAAAGCTACTCGAAGACTGAAACAACCTACGCAAACTATTCCACCAATAAGAAAGAATGACAATAAATGGGCAAGAAGTGACAGCGAAAAATCCAACGCATTTGCGAAACATCTTTCGAATGTTTTTCAATTATTTCCATCGGAAATGATAAACAATCAAGAACACGATATAAATGAGTTCTTGAATTCGCCACATCAAATCTCCCCACTTATAAAAAACATAAGTATGAGTGAGGTAAGAAACATAATTAAACTTAATACAAGTCCTAAAAAAGCCCCAGATTTTGATCTGACAACAGGAAAAGTACTAAAAGAACTACCTGATGAAGCTATTAAACTTATTACATTTATCTTTAATGCAATTATACGTCTCAGCTATTTTCCCCCTCAATGGAAAGTTGCTCAGATAATGTTAATATTGAAGCCTGGAAAACCCGAAAATGAAGTACTGTTTTAAATATACCAACATTTGCTGGTGGCAGTACAAAGTCATATAAAACTAACAGAAAAAAGAGTTTTTATTATACATGTACAATTTGTAAAAAAAAAAAAATTCAAAACGAAATTGCACTAATTTCACATTCATCAGCTAAGCATATAATTTTTTTGTATATGTTCAATTCAGTTTGACAGCAGTAATTCATGGAACTCACATGTTAAAACTCATAGACAACATGTCAAATATAGGACAAATAATTGCCCATTTGAAAATCAAGTTAATTATAATACATTAGCAGATTATATTTAAGTATTTCTAATATTTGATAAACGTTTTTTTAATTTATCTTTGATTTTATTTGTTTTTCCTTAAGTTATTTGAGTTTTTTTTTTATATCTCGCTAATACCTTTTCTTTTTTGTCAATTTGTATGTAACATTGTATCTATATTTACGATATAATAAAAATAAAAACACATTTATTATTCAATTATTCAATCATATAGACCAATTAGTCTTTTACCTATACTTTCAAAAGTATTTGAAAAATTATTGTTACATAGATTACATTCAATACTAATAGAGCAAAATATAATTCCTGAACACCAATACAGGTTTAGACGAAAACATTCTACAATAGAGCAGATACACAGGATAGTTAATACCATAAATAAAGATCTAGAAGAAAAATTGTATTGTTCAGCTGCCTTCCTTGATGTCTCCCAAGCTTTCGACAAATAATGGTTTATTGTATAAGCTAAAAACTTGTCTTCCAAATAACATGTATGAAATAATCAAATCTTATCTAACAAATAGATTTTTTCAAGTTAAATATAAAAATGATATTACGTCTTTACGTCCTATTCTTTCAGGAGCTCCCCAGGGCAGTGCTATAGATCCAGTGCTTTACCTCATATATACAGCTGATATACCGACATCTACCAAAACAATAGTTGTAACATATGCCGAAGACACGACATTACTGGCCTCGCACGAAGCTCCTCAAATTGCATCAAATTTATTACGAAACCAATTAAACGCTATTCAAAATTGGTTTAGAAAATGGAGGATTAAAGTGAATGAAAGCAAATTACAGCTCATGTTATATTTACTACTCGGAAAGGAAATTATCCTCCAGTATTTATCAACAACACACAACTCCCACAAACAGAAGGAACCAAATATCTAGGTCTACATCTCGGCAGAAGAATGACTTGGAAGAAACATATTTCAACAAAAAGAAAATAACTACAAATAAAATTCAAAAAAATGAACTGGTTACTTGGTAAAAGATCAAAAATCTCACTTGAAAATAAACTGCTATTATATAAAATAATATTGAAACTAATTTGGACTTACGGAATGCAACTGTGGGGTTGTGCTAGTGTATCCAACATAGCAATAATACAAAGATTCCAATCAAAAACACTAAGAACTATAACTAGTGCTCCGTGGTATGTGACAAACAAAGTAATACACCGTGATTTAAATATGTGTACAGTGAAAGAAGTAATACAAAGTGCAAGTGCCAAATTTTTTTGTAATACCAATCTAACTAAATTTTTAAATAACAGATGATGGTTTTGCGTCATCTTTACTGTTCCATGCAAAATGTACTTCATCAGAAGTGAATGTTCAGCACAGTGCCTGCATTAATGATGCACTATCTACTAATAAAACGGATAGTAATAAAGAAAACAAGAGCGACAACTGTAAGGAACCAACTACGTCCAATTGCATCGTAAGAACTTCCATAATATGGAGTTATGACCAGACGTTATTTTTAATACGTTCAATGGAAACCCATATTCAGGATTTAAATCATCCTCTTAAAAGAAAAAGTGTATTTGAAAATGTATCTAATGACCTAATAAGTGCTGGATATTGTTGGATTATTGCGTGTTTATGTTAATAATAACGCGTGGAACTTGCGATAATTAAAGTAATATATTTGGTAATGAATAATACAATGATAGTACAAAAACAAAAATGTAACGTATACATAACTTTCTAAACGTAACTGTCAAAACTTATATCAGAGTGCATTCAGAGAAACTTGGTTATACACACAATACATAGAGAGCGTTCTGATAACCTTAACAGATATAATATAGACAGTTCCGCTGCTCAAAGTAAGTGGAAAAGCCTAACTAGGTCTTACACGAAAGCAAAAGATACAAAGGCACGAACTGCTCAAGAAGGTTTTTATTTTTTGATCTAATGAATGAAGTACAATAATATTTCTTTGAATTCGATGACTGTTAAATAACCAGAAACCAACATCGAAGTGGAAGAGACCAATGTGAGCAATATAACTGCACCACAAGGTAGAAAAAGTGAAAGGCAACGATTTTCAAATTAGGACTAAATACAGCTAAAACAAGAAGAACACAAAAGACGTGAGCAAAGACATTTAGAAAGATTAGAAATTGAAAAAGAAAAAATTGATATTGAAAAAACCAAAATAAAATTATTACACGGATTATTAAATAAGAAAGAATAATATTTATGTAGTTTTAAATTTAGAAGTTAATTTTTTTGTTTTGTTTATTGTACAAATGTTATGGTTACAATTTTAATTGAGATTTTTTTATTTGGAATATAGATGTAGTTATATTCATGTAGTTTTAAATTTAGGCGGTAATTTTTTTTGTTTTGCGTTTATTTAAAGAAAAATGTTACGACTTATGATGTTTTGTTTTATAACTATTTTATACGTAGATAAATAATCTTTGAATAATGTTTTTTTACTACTAGCTTTAGAACTTACAATTATTTATCTTGTTTTTATTTCGCGAAATTAGTTATCGCGTAAGGCAGTCCTAATGCTTTAAATCTATCATATCAATTAACACATTATATTTCGGTGAACAATCTGAAATAAGTTTATTCAACAAAAATACATTACACAGTAAGCACAAAAAAATATGTATCGGGATTATTAAAATACAAATTATGGTCTAATTTATATAAAAATTATTTCTTTATGGAATTAATTAAAGGTTAAAAAAATGTATACAATCAAATAAAAAATCTTAACTTATATGCCGACACGTCACAAGAGTAATTATTAGTCTTGAAAGCCTCACCAACCAACTTTTATCTAAACATAAAACTCCATAAATTTTAATAAATAACTGAACATTTGATGAAAAACTTCTTGTTGTCTATTAACATGTTCAGTAATATTTGTAGTGCTATTAAATGTAATGGTGGCAGGTTTATTACAGTCTGTTGTTTCTGTATCAACAAAATCACGTTCGTCAATGCAAATATTGTGTAATCATTGTGGATCATCTCTTAAAATCTGTAAAAGTAAATTGAGATAATAATATAATCATAATATAACCATATGAAATACATCGCTAGACTATTTAATTATAGGGTTTTGAACTTCGGAGCAGTGGAAACAATAACTGCTCCATTTTTATCAAAATATATCATTGGAAAAATCGATTTCTTCGATTATCAAAAAAATCAAAAATAATAGTTGAAATTAAAATCTACAACTTGAACAGAAATCTTCCAAATACTTATTTTTACGTCAATAATAATAATAATACTTTATTAAATTAGCTTAACGCTAGTATTTTATTTTATTTTTTCGTTTATGTTAATATTTATTATATTAATTTTGATTTTTACAGCACAAGGAAACAATATAGCATTGAATCATTTCAAAATGCATTCAATCTTGATATTTTTAGGTTAGTTACAATTTTAATGTCAAAACTAATGCATTTAAATAAGAAACTCAATATATGTACACTAGGATAATAATTATAGGTTTAGATGAATAAAATATGAAGTACATTTTACGTAAAAGCTTCGTTAACTTGAAGCTTTTTGAATATAGTTGACAACTAAATTATCTATTTTTATACCAAGTAATGTTAAGATTTAGAAACGTTAGATTATTAACTGTAATTATAAATTATGTAATTAACAACCATCAAAGCTAGCGACGTATTATGCAACTTGTTCTTAAACTCATAATTCATACAATATTTGATATAACCTATAAATATACTACTCACCTTTACTCCGAAACACAGGAAAATTTTACCTTGTAAATTTTCTTGTATATTCTCAAAAACATATATCAAATTCTCGTCGGCTTTTGTACAAAGTCTACATACGTCTGCTATTCTTAGATAATTATTATTTTCATAAAAAAATAAACAGCGATATCAAATTCTCGTCGGCTTTTGTACAAAGTCTACATACGTCTGCTATTCTTAGATAATTATTATTTTCATAAAAAAATAAACAGCGATAGTTGACAAACTACTTGACAAATAACAAACGAATCTAATGCGCAATCATTTAAGTCATTATTATTTCACTACAAAACCTTTTGACTATATTGTCCAGTTTTCTCAATTTGCGAAAACGCCCTTTTAATAAACCAAATGAATTTTCTATCACAATTCTTGTTGCTGAAAGTTTTTAGTTAAATATTTGCTGATTTCTTATTAAATGACCATTATCTCTAAATGGAGTTACCAACCAATGTAAATTTGGATATGCCGAATCTCCAATAATAAATTTATTTCCCATGAAATTAGGATCATTGATCATTTTGGCATAAATTCCAGATTTTCGCAGTAGACGAGCATCATCTATCGAACCAGGTTTCCCACAATAATTATTAATAAATTTTTTATTACTGTCTAAAATTCCTTGTAATAATAAACTGTGATAACCTTTCCTATTACAGTAAGCATAGCAAGTAGATATAGAATAAAATGTTATTTATCAATATCAGTATTTCTACATATTAATATGTTTTTAAAATAATAATTATTTTAATATGTAGGCTAGGTATATACTAACGTATAATTTTGTCAACAGTTGGGCGAGTCATTCGAAAATGTAACTTAAATTCTTATTCGCTATACAAGGCTACTACATTTTCCACATAGTTTTCAAATCTACGTTGTCTTTTTCGAGGTGGTGTGATAACTTTCTCCGAGGAATTATGGAAACTTGTAGAATCTTCAGAGTCCGACCAGGGCGTAAAAGAACATTCCAATAATTTCTGTTAATCATCATTAATTTAACGAAATACATATTAATTTATTTCATTGTTGTATATTTACCTGCAAGATCATATTCGTCATTTTTCTTGATAAAGAAGTATATAACAACAAGTTGAACAAACGAAGGTTATGTCGTTATGCAAACAACTAATTGTAGGTTAGGTTTGTTGTGCCTCCCACTACAAACACCAATCGGACGTTTAAATTCGTGTTCCTTTTAGAAACAGCTCCGAACAGTTCGCGCTGGAGTGCGCTGAAGTAACAAGCACCTAAAAGGAAAGCCTCTAGTAGAGATACGAACAAGCATCTGATTTGATGCGGTATGTACTAGAGATACTATACCGGGTGTCTACTTTTTTTTTGTTACATAGGGAATACAATGCTAAAATTTTCATTTGGTGATAAATTTTCCCCTAATTATTATAGAACAAAAGTACAAATACAAAAGTTGTTTAGAATTCAAAAATGCATCAAATGATGCCAAATTTATCAATATAGGATGTTCCGATCAAGAATTAGAAACAAATTAAAATTTCCATTTTTGCGCTCTTTACATCAAAGTGCCATGGAAATTAAACAAATAATTTCATTTCTTCTGGAGTTTGAGTTTGACAGATCGTATTTATTTTATTGTTACGTTCTGTATTATTATCATTATTATTTATTATTATTTTCAATAATAATGATAATAATACAGAACGTAACAATAAAATAAATACGATCTGTCAAACTCAAACTCCAGAAGAAATGAAATTATTTGTTTAATTTCCATGGCACTTTGATGTAAAGAGCGCAAAAATGGAAATTTTAATTTGCTTCTAATTCTTGATCGGAACATCCTATATTGATAAATTTGGCATCATTTGATGCATTTTTGAATTCTAAACAACTTTTGTATTTGTACTTTTGTTCTATAATAATTAGGGGAAAATTTATCACCAAATGAAAATTTTAGCATTGTATTCCCTATGTAACAAAAAAAAAGTAGACACCCGGTATACAAGATGCATGTAAATGATGCATGAGAATTGAAGGCCTATTTAATTAATTGATGCATTGCAACAGTTTTACTACCAAAAGTTGCGCTTGTACGAACGAAAGTATTTGAAAATATTCTCAAACGAAATGTTGTAAACCGTCTAATTTTTGTTTTTAATTTATGACAGTCTGGAATTAAAAAAATCAATTTTGTCAACTCTATCCAATAAACTTTGTTTAACTGCCATATTATTAGCAGGAGTGATTTGTGAGACTTAAGTTTTAAAAATCTTTTCCATTTCAACAAAAAAAATTTAAAGTATTTTCATTTACGAAAAAAAAAAAATGTCACTAGAGTAACACCTGGTTCTAGTCAATTTACCAAAATCAAGAGAAGTTTCTGTTTTCGAGCCAACGGAAGAATAGCATATTTGGCACGTTTTTTTAATTTTTAATAACACGAGAAACAATGTAACCCGCTATGTTATAAAGCACAAAAAATCCAATTATTTTCAATTCAACAGATGATGGATTCTGCAAATCAAGCTCTTCAAGTCCAGCTGTCGAGATTTCGTTTTTGGTTTTAGTGATTTTATTCTTTCTTCTAATAATAGACAATATATCTGGTAGATAATCACGATCATCTTCATCATAATTACTAGAGCAAACTTTTTTCTTAAATTGCGATATGGAAATTAATTTTAGGCAATCTTTTAATTGAAGAGCATTGGGAGTTGCGTTTTTACTTCTCACTACGTACGGCACACGTATTTGTAACTGCGGTTAGTTATCAAATGCACTGAAATATCAATAGCTGACGTTGAAGTGATAAGGATATCCCTTTGAAATGGTTTGAAATCGCCTTGTTTATAAACTTTTAAATTTTGAATTAAGTCAATAACTTCAGCCAGAAATTCCAAAATTTCTCAAAAATTTTCTTCGATTAGTTTATTTAAACCTAATTTCGAACTTCTATTACGAAGTAACTTAAACCATCGAGACATAGATTTGACAAACCAAGCTGTTGTAACATACATTTCTTTATTTTTTCTCAGCTAAAAGAGTTAATGCCGCGCTAACTTCACCATTTAAAACATGTGTCGTTGAACAGACTCGCATTTTTTAAAAATGACTTTTTTCTAAAAGTTGTGATTTCAATTTTTGAACCAATTTTAAATCACTATTCTCCTGTTCTTTAATAATGTCTTCTAAATGATGGACGTTAACGACTTTTGTTGGTAGATTATACTTTACAATAAACTTGTCCGGAATCGTAAATAGTTTGTTATTTAAAAGATCTTCTTTTAAATTTAAAAAAAAAAATATTTTCAATAAAAGCTCGGTTGGAAAATTTTCATTTCTTGCTTTGTTCAATTCATCTTGTCTATTATAGTTGAATTTTATTGTGTTTTTCAAACTCATATTTGATAGCTTTTCTGGACTAAGTTCTTTTTTAACGCGAGGCATTTTGAAATTCGGTTTAATTTTTCATAATTTTACTGTGTCTGTCCTCTATATATGAAAAAGTGCTTTTTCAAAAAAGTGCTTTTGACGTTCACTTAAAATCATTTATTAAGCATTTTAAAATAGTTTATTTAAATTTTATAATACCAAATATATCAAAAATGATCAAATATAGAAAAATTGTTTATATTTGATGACAAACAAAAGCAAAAAGTTATTTTAAAATTAATGATAAAAACACTTTTTCACGAAAAAGTGAGGTGAGAATACGGGCCATAGTTTTCTTGTTTCATTGAGCGGATGAGGGGAAGATGACTGTATTGTGCTAAATCTCGAGGTATTAATTTTAAAATGTCGCCACCTTCCCTGATTAGCAGATCCCTTATATCTGAAACTACAGCTTGGACCTTTAAACCTATTTCTTCCGATCGTGTTATCAAGTTTATTATAATTCGGCCAACACCGAACCATTCACCGAATCACCAGTAAAATAATACGCTACGACTTGTTTCCATCGACTTGCAATACCTGCCAACATAAATACTGAACCATGTGTTGCAAGACTCGTTACAAGACTATCATGATTTGGCAGTGTTACATTTCCAACAAATTTATTCGTACTGCTATCATAAACGACGCCAGACTTTATAGAAAATTCATCTAAAACTATAACGCAATCTGTGTTTATTTCGTTAATGAATGCATCAACTTTACTTTTAAAAATTCAAATATGTCATCTAAGATACCACATCTTTTGGAAAAGAATTCATTTTAATGCCATGTCCAGATGAATGGGAACATCCTGGCGCAGCACAAGACGGCATTGTTGTTGTGTAAACTTTGAATCAATTATTCTTAGCCTACATTCAATTTGCAAAATATTTTATAAATGCCGAATTTGAAAATTTCCCCAATTAAAACATTCTAGCAATATTTTCAAAGTTTTTAAGTGTATGAACAATTTTTAATAAAAATTAATGTTTCTGCAATATTTAATATTATAAGGCATATTTTATTAATAAATTATTTAGATTTACATTTTCCCTGATAGTCAAGGATTATATTAACGATTTACATAACATTTACATAGAATTGAAACAAATCTGAATTTTAAAATTGCTCAAAAATTTTTTTTTATTGTAGATTCATTTGCAGATTATGTTTATTTTACATAAATTTATTGTAAACCATTTATATAAATGATTTATATAGATTTTGCAGCACATATTTGCCCATTTTCGCGCGATAATCACTTTACTTGTTTGTTATATTCATAATACACAAAAACAAACATTTCATTGATTTCATCGTTAATATAAGACGCGATTAATAAATTCATACCTATGTTACTTACCGTTTATTAAAATTGCCTTTACCTTTCAATTTCTTTGAAATTGTCACAAAAAAACTAATAAATCGAAGTGGCGCATGAATACTTTTTTCCTTGAAATATTGAAGAATGTCAAAATCAAATATGATAATAATGAAAATACCTCTCGTACAGCAATCCCGCAGTAAAATATATTTATTTAGCGGTTAGAGTGTACTTTTAGCTACAGTGTAATATGTGACAACATAATATTCCCGAAAAAATGTAAATGTAATGAAATGTGTCGAACTAGTGCGCGAATTCAAAATCATTTGTTTTTAGAGAAAAATGGCAATTAGAAGCTGCCACGCTATTTTCAGGCGATCGGCCGAGCTCTCCCTATAGTATCTCTATGAGTAAGCCAGCTAGCCTGACATCTGGTGGGAACGATTATAAGTACAGGTGCGTTCTTTCGTTCATAGCATTTTCAAGGTCAAAATTCAAGATAAGAATTATTCTTCCGATGTACAAAACTTGGGATATACGATTCTTGTGATGTACAATTCAAGAGACGAATATTCAAGTGTTAAACCTACTCAGAATTATTTTATTTATTTTCATTTATATAATGTAACGTATGATTATATTTTTTATTTTAAATTATTACAAGTCATATTTATTTGCCATTAATATAAAGTTAAAAATGAATACAATTTTACAGTTACTTTCAAAAGTATTTGGATAAACCACAATATAATATATTAGTAACGATAAGCAATATATTATATTCAAAAAATTCATATAAATAGTGCAACATTTTTCTGTTTAAACTACGCACTTACAAAATCAGAACAAAGTTGCATCTTTAATTATTTACTCATTTTGTATTATTTATTAAAACTTTTAACAATTAACTTTACGTATTATATAATTTATTTAATTTATACGACAGTAAATTCTAGCGATTCGTATATTATTATATTAGCTTGTTTTACTATATAAAAAAGGATGCAATTAATTGTATGAAATAAAATCTGGATTAATAAAAGAGGTTTGCTTTTTGTATAATAAATTAAGACTGCAAAAGATAAACGTCAATATAAAATTATATTACAATGAATAAAGAATATTTACAATTTAATTAAATTTGCTATCGCAAAAATTTAAGAAAATATATTATTGTACTTTATCTCTTTCGCAGTATGTAATATTTTTTAAGTCGTATTTGATGTTGTTTTTAATTAAAATACAACTACCTCCATAGCCATCCGGTCTATCACGAGTTATTTGATAATCTGGGAATGTTATGTCGTCGTTTGACTTTAACCACGTTTCGCTTAAAATTGCAATAGATATATTGTATTCAGCTAGAATAAATTCGGGAATGTCTTTTCTAGATTTTATTGACTTCACATTCCATTGTAATATGTTTTTAAGAGACATTTTTATGTGTTTCAGATACTTGGATAATATTGTTTAATATTACAGATAAATCTATTGTAATTCCTTTTTTTTTGTTTCATTGTTAATTTGAGAAAGAATATGATAGATTTTCTGTCGTGATATTTATCATTGGGGACTGATTATTTGAGCGATGATGTATTGTGGTTTATACGGATTTATGAAATTTGTGGTTTGTTTTGAAACTGGAGTTTGTACTTCATCAGTTATTAGTATTAGTTAGTATTTGTATTTGATGATTTAAAATTGGTTGAATGAGTAAGGTTTGTGGTAACTGTATTTCTTTTCTAATTATATTTCGGGCAACATGCAAAATTTTGATCGTTTTCATTGTTTGATGCTGATTTATTTTCATCTGTTACTGTTTCTTCCATTTCTTCTAGAATTTGGTATCTGTTATTAATATTTATAGATGGAAAATTATGATTTTTTAGATTAAAGTCTTTAGTGACTTCAGAATATGAATTATATGTAGCTTTAGCTTCTTTGTGTGCAATGTTGTGTTTGCCCATATATTTTTTATTTCGACTTGGTCTAGATAAGCTGGACATTTCCTGTCAGTAGGGGTATGGTTACTTTTACAGTGTAGATTTGCAATTTTCGAAATCGTGATTTGCAGAACAATTTTTACATCTAGTTGATCCATTACATTGTGATTTTACCTGTCCAAAACTAAAGCAATTAAAACATTGCACCATTCAATACACATATGGATATACGGTACATCGTGCACCATAGATAGAGACAAATTCTGGGAAGCGTTTTTCCTTTGAAAGAGATTACGATGGTGAGGGTATTTTCAAATTCAGGTTCACCATTTGGATCTTTTTTCCTTGTTATTCTTTTGCTGTCGGTAAGTTGAACTGAAGATTTAACACTAGAACTACCAACCGGTCAAAATGACCGGTTGCATCAGTTCGTCACCACTTTTTGTTCATAATTACAAAAAATATTGTTTTTAGAATACTATGTATTTTTCTAAATTTATGAAATCTTTAATTTTACAAAATGTTAGATTCGTGCGATTTCATTTTACAGAGATAAATATGTGGTATACCTAAATATACCAACCGGTCATTCTGACCGTCATATAAAAACATTACCAGAGTTTAGGATTGCTTGTGCAAATTCAAAAAAAATTAAAACACGTGTTAGCAACACACTCTGTCAACATTGTAGCATACACAAAACATATTTTTTACTCTAAATATACGGGGAGTCCCACGAATAAAAAGATTCTGTGCTTTGTTCATGGTTCACATTTCTGTGGCTAAGTAGTTTCATTTTCTTGTTTGTACTTCTGGTGCGAGGTGAAATAAATATAAAAAGTGAACAATATTTTGGCAAATATTTTACCATTGTTGCTAATATTGTAAGTAAGTTGTGAACAAATATTTTTATCATATACATAATATTCTATATATTTATTCAGTAACTACACATGCAACTACACATCAAACCGGTCATTTTGACCGGTTGGTAGAAATAAGTATAGAACAAATCCTGGTAGTTCTAGTGTTAATAACGGATAGTATTTCCTCGACAGGTACGTTCGTATCGACCAGTTTTATAACTCCGTTTCGATACATTATTTTTTTGTGTGAAATTGTGTTTTTATTTGTCATAATTAATTACATATTAATAAAATGATTGGTAGTAGATACACCTTATCCTAGTGGATGTATTATCTTAAATTATCTTAAACTTAGTTCCTAAATGTTTGTGATATTTATAGTAGACATTTATGTTGAAAAATTATTTTGTTATGTATAGGAAAAACAGTGACAAAACCT
The DNA here is from genome assembly GCA_963966155.1 of Clivina fossor. NCBI lineage: Eukaryota > Metazoa > Arthropoda > Insecta > Coleoptera > Carabidae > Clivina > Clivina fossor. Next base: position 5,750,758 of record OZ014552.1, on the reverse strand, counting down.
ACTTAAAATGATATAATATGATACGTATTTACAATGATTGTATGATATTTACAGTGAAAATGAGTTTATAATTAATTTATGATATGGTGGTTGATTGAATGTGTATATGTATGTGTTTAAATGTGTGATTGTTATATGTGTTTGGCGTGTATTGTTGCTCTTTTTATGTTAGATTTTCGTGAAAGATTGGTAGGAACTGATATGGGAGTTTATGTTTCAGTTTGTAAGGAGTGTTCGATATATTATTGAATTTGGAATATAAGCTTCTAGTCCCACTGATTTAAAATAAATTTCTACAAGGAAGTTGGCCGATTTGGCTGAGTTAGTCTCAACTTTTTTTCTATTTCGTCCGATTGACGTAATATTGTCAATATTACTGGCAACATTTGCGTGTTGGTTGAATATCATTTTGCCTAAAGATATTTTATGGAGTTTACCAATATTTTTCTGCTTATCTGCATATTCAATGATAATGATAAATGGTCCACTATCTTTAATATCATATCGGTTCTTCAAACTATTTTTGGCGCTTGGAGTTAATTATTTCTTCTTTTCGTCTGGGTTATTTGTATTGTTTTTCGAATTTAAGTTTGGAATTCTATTTTTATTTCTTAAAGATGAGGTTTTATTTTTCGTTTGGTGGAGTTACTTGTATATTCCATTTCTTCCACACGATGTGTATTATCGAAAAATTTACTTACCGTTATGTTTTCTTCAGAAAGAACTAGTATTGAATCGCTAATTAATCCCGCTGTGATTATATTATTAGGTGGTGGACCACCTTCACCATATTCACCGCCAGACATGCTGGCAAAACGTTCACAAAAAAACAATGAAATATACTTTATACTTTCAATACCAAAATTTATAATAAATAAATTCTTGATTTAATTTATACTAATTGAATTAGCCATAGTGATGTAACGCTACTCGATAAACACTGAACGATGTTAACCGTATGGTGTCATAACATAGACTGACTTGTCGCATACAGGACATTGATATTTCTGTGCGTTGATTTCGTTAATGCATTTCTGATTAAAATTTATTGGTTTTTGACTGTTGGAGTAAATATTATCATTTTCTTTATTTGTAAAGCAGTCTAATTTCTGTTCATTGATATTATTGTCGAATTGTTCATTTTCATATGTAAATTTTAACCGTTTTCTCATCTTGCCAGTAGATTGCATACTAGTATTACTGTGAGTGCTTTCATCTGATTCATAATTCTCACACGGTTTTTGCGAATGTGTCAGTAATCAAAATTTAATACATAACAATGTCAATTACGATTTAATAAGTATAACAAAATACGGGACAGGGCCATTTCGGGCCGGCCACTTCGGTCCGGCCACTTCGGTGCGGCCATCTCGGTCTCGGCCATCTCGGTCCCGAGCCAACTCGGTCCCACCGAAAAGCGAATTCAACCACAAATGCATTTAAATGATTATTTTGCGTTTCTTTATAAATTTACGTTTTTTCGGTCTAGTGTAAGATATATTAAATTATAATTAATTTTTGCAATACTTACCTTTTGCTGATAGTATGCTTTTATTTGATTGCCGGCTGATAGTATGCTTCTATTTGATTGACGGCTGTCAATATCCATGAGACAATTTAATTGTACTTAGAAAAACACTAACGATGTGTATTTTTGTTACTTACACACACATCATCATCACACATAAATTCATACTTATCAGTATGTTAACATGAAAGAAGAAAACAAACATTTAAAGCTAATTTAAAACAAATTAAAGGCTTTAAAATAAGTGCGGATTATCCGTCACTTTGTAATATGTGCGATAGTTAATCCGTGCTGATTTTAGGGACGTTAATTTGTTTTTATTCATTTGTATTAGGTTGTCATGAAAGTTCTGAGCGTTTTAATACATAAATTTCAAACCACAATAACTTTCGGAATATATACTCGATTTAGCCGAAATAAACACCATTGGAATCAGTACACTTTTGCCAACGCGATACAAGTCGATTTATTCCATTCGACCAAAAAATGGGTGCTCGGGATTTGAAGAAATCAACGAAGGCCGTTTTTGCTTGGTCCTGATTAGCGAATGTTCTATCGGTGACAAAGTTGTCTAAGTTCTTGAAAAGATGGTAGTCGGTTGGCGCGAGGTCTGGGGAGTATGGTGGGTGAGGCAGAATCTCCGGCCTGGAATTTCTGGAACCAACGACGTACTGTGCTTTCTCCAACACTATTCGGACCCCAGACTAGGTTAATTTGTCGAGCTGTTTCCGCGGCGGATAGTCCCAATTTAAAATTAAAATAAAAAATCGTTCGAAATTGCTTTTTCGACATGTGGCAGTCTTTTCTAAATCAATGGGTTAAAATTAGGGTTAAGTACCATCTTGTAGAGCAGAAAATTTGCTATAAAACAATGTATAACAACACATTATTCGTTAAATATATTATTCAGAAAAATGAGCCAAATATTACATGTAACAAAACGCTCAGATCTTTCATGACAACCTAATAATATTTGTCTTGTTATTTGATATGACTTGTACCTTTGTCCTTATTATACACACACTTGCAATTAAATCTGGGGACTGCTAAGCGGATTTCAAATACTACTATTATAATAATATTGTTAATCGGTGTGTATTTTGGGGCTTCTAATTTGTTTTCAATTAATTTGCAATGCTTATCTTGTTATTTGCTGGCAATTTTACCTGCATTTTTATTACAATTAAATTTACCGTAAATCTAAGCTTTTGTAATGATTCATTACTTATTTGGACATATAAATAAGATTGTGTCATTCTTCTTATTGTGATCAAGTGCGAAATAACAGGCAGTGTTTTATTTTGAATTATTAGAAATATATTTGAAATTGTAGTATTTCTTTATTGGTCGGTGTGTTGGTGTATTAAAAGAAAATGGAAGCTAATATTTTAAGTCAACGTGGACGTACAAAATTTGAAATAAGAGAAACTTACATAGTTTCGCAAAATTATCAGCGAAAGGAGACGTTGAATTTTGGCGTTGTGAAAGACGCAGTGAGTGTCATGCTAAAATTTACGTGTTAGGAGAAGTAGTGAAAAGAATAAATTCTCACACGCATGAAGCATCGGCAGTTAATATTGAAGTTGCAAAAGTGCTTACCGCTATAAAATCACGTGCTCGAGGCACTATGGAAACTACATAGCAAGTCATTGACTCCTGTGTAGAAAAAGTTACTATTCAATGCCAGAGAAAACTACCGCCAATACCAGCGTTGAAAAAAATTGTCCGAAGAGCTAGAAATGATATTAGTAGTGCACCTCCACAGTCTCTGGATTTACAAACTTTGGAAATTCCAGAAGAATTTAAAATGTACAATACTGCTGAGGGTGAAATGGAAAAATTTCTTTTGTGCGACAGTGGTCCTGGAGCAGACAGAATATTAATATTTGGGAGAGAAATGAACGCAGAAGTTTTTAAAAATTGTGGTTTGTGGTTTTGTGATGGAACTTTTAAAATTTCGCCACCTCTCTTTTACCAAGTGTATGTATTATTAGCGAAAAAGTACAATGGTGTTCATCCTGTTTTCTACTGCTTGCTACCAAGTAAACAGCGTAGAACGTACGAAAAGTTATTCGATATGATAAAAGAAATAATACCGGATTTTCTGCCAACTAGTTTTTCGTGCGATTTTGAAGTTGCTGCTTTTTCTACTATACAAACAAAATTCTCTTAGTTCCATTTAACGAAAAATATGAAAAAACATCTCTCGGAATGTGGATTACTTCATCTTTATAATAGTGATTCGGAATTTGCTCTTGACTATCGTATGATAACGTCTTTAGCATTTGTGCCAATTAATGATCTTGACGAAGCCTTGCTCATGTTAAACGACAAGATTTCTGGCAATACTGACCCGTTGTTCGATTGGTTCAAGGACAACTATATAGGCCGGTTAAATACACGCGGTATTGGAAGATGAGATCGCTATTTCCAAAACAAATGTGGAATCTCTATGATCGGACGCTCAATGAAGACAATAGAACTAATAATTTTGCAGAGGCAGCCCATCGTCGACTTCAAACAGAGTTAGGTATGGACTATCCAACATTATGGAAATTTATTGATGCTCTGAAGCGTGTGCAAAAAGGTAGAGATTTGTTTTACGAACAAATGGTAGCTGGTAGACTATCTCCAACCAAGTTAAAGAAGTATCGTGAAGCAGATGAAAGAATTTTAAGAATTGTTCGCGACTACCATAAAGGTAAGCGTCCACGATGAGATAAATATCTCATGAGATTTATGTCTCATGAGTCACTTATTTTGTATGTGTTTCCACTGAATGTGAGATATACAACTTTTATCTCATGAGAGTTTGGTTAGATGAAACTTTTGTCTCATATGTCTCACGTAGCTGCCATTTTGATATTTTTGTGTATCCACAGTGAGTTACTTAACAAGTGAGATATTTTATTTCAAAACTATAGCTGAAATATGGTTTCTAAAAAACAAAAACGAAAAGCTGCAGCTTGTTTCATAATTGCGTCGTTAACAAACAAAACAAAAAGATCACACAAATGTTGGGTGCGTGAGTGGATAAAAAAAAGAGAAGAAAAAAGTGTAATGAAAAATTTATTAAATGAATTAAGAAATGAAGATGAGGAATGTTACAAAAATTTCGTACGAATGTCCTGGGATGATTTTAATCATTTATTAAACAAAATAAAATTTAAAATAGAAAAAAAGGACACATTAATGAGAAAAGCTATTCCAGCGGCAGAACGTTTAGCACTAACTCTTCGCTTTTTAGCTACAGGTAATATATATAAATATATATATATATTCGTTTAGATCATTTAATAATCATAAATTTTATTAACAGGTGACAGTTACCATTCGCTTATGTACTTATTTCGTATACCTGTTTGTACGATATCTAGAATTATTCCAGAAGTTTGTGCAGCTATATATAATATTTTGAAAGATGAATATTTGAAGGTTAGTTCATTAATTTATTTTTTTATTATATTACAAGAATAATTTTAACAAAATTTAATAGTTATGCCGTGAACAAAATTTCGCAATTTTGCAGACTGTAGAAAAAAAATGAAACACAACGCAAATCATAATATTTAATTTTTTTATTATTATTTTACAATTACAATATATTTCAACATAATTGAATAATAATGTCGTGAACAAATTTTCAAAGTATTGCAATATTTATAAAAATAAAAGGTTAAGAAAAAAAAGACAATACAAAATAAAATGAAAATCATATTTTTTTTATTATACGTCAAAATTAAATAATATTACAACTTATTTTAATAATACAAAAAAAAATACAAAACACAACGAAGATCTACTCTAAATTAGTCCAAAATTTAATATTATTATTGATAACTTACTACGAATCACATACCAATGTATGGGATATTACTTCAAAAGATTACAAAAACAAAACTATAAGAAAAAAAACACTAGAAGAAATTGCAACTACTATGGGAATTGATGCTACAGTCGTAAATGACAAAATACACAACCTCAGATGTCAATTTCAAAATATCAAAAGAAGTATTAAAGTATCAAATTTTTTTAAGTATTAAATTATTAAGTTATTAAATTAAATTATTAAATTATTAAGTATTACTTTTTTTTAAATATTTGAATCAATAATCTCATCGCCCTTGTCTTGCGATGTTAAATCATCGATTTCAATCACCGCAGTTTGCCTTTGATCATACACATCGTTCATGTTTAAAATTATTCTCTGTATCTTCCTCTTTGCAAATGATTGAAGATCAGGTGCTTTGACACTCATTGTTCTCAGCTCGTCTGCAACATAATCACCGAAAACGTCAAACGAATCCGTTGGCTTCGAAATTATTCCATAGCAATTTTGTAACATCGTTTGGTATTCTAGATCATTTGTTTTTTTATTTTTTTTAATTTGCAATGTTGTGGGCGTTTGCGATGTAGTGGGAGTTTGTGATGTAGTCGGTGTTTGTGATGTAGTCGGTGTTTGTGATGTAGTCGGTGTTTGTGATGTAGTGGGGATTTGCGATAAAGTGGAGGTTCCAGCGTCTTCTAAAACAAATACTTGTGACTGTGCTTCAAAAACTTCAAAAGTTGTCGGGGATGTAATATTCTCAGAATTCTCGAAATTATCTTCACCTTCGTTCAGATAGTCTTCTGTTAAAACTTGTGTATTTGCCTAAAAATAAAATAATTTTTAATTAAATGTAAAATATATATATTTTTTTTTCAGACACCTGATATTGAAGAAGAATGGATGCAAATTGCAAAAGATTTTGAACTAAAATGGAATTTTCCAAACTGTATAGGGGCATTGGATGGAAAACATATAAATATAAAAGCACCAAAACACAGTGGCAGCTTGTATTACAATTATAAAGGAGCACATAGCATCGTTTTAATGGGTTTAGCAGATGCAAATTATAAATTTACTTATATCAACATTGGTACCCAAGGTCGAATATCTGATGGAGGTGTTTTTAATAAATGTTCTTTATCACAACGATTAGAAAATAATGAACTTAATGTACCAGGTCCAACATCTTTACCAGGACGCTGTAAAAAAATTCCGTTTCTAATTGTGGCTGATGATGCATTTGCAATGAAACCTTATATTATGAAACCATATCCATTTAGAAATATGAATTGTATTCAACGAATATATAATTATCGTCTTTCACGAACTAGACGAATAATTGAAAATGTTTTCGGTATAGCTTCGGCTAGATTTCGTGTACTAAGAAAAAATATTTATTTAGAACCAGAAAAAGTTTCGATAATTGTATCAGCAGTATGCGTCTTGCACAATTATCTGATAACTCGTTCTAAAAAAATTTACGCTCCACCTGGTACTTTTGATAATGAAAATGTTGAAGACGGTTCTGTACAGCCGGGAGCTTGGCGGCAACAAAGTTCTGACCTGACTCCGCTACAAACAAACTCCAATTTTCGTGGAAATATGCTTGCAAAAGATGTACAGGAAGAACTTACACAATATTTTCAAAATGAGGGTGAAATACCCTGGCAATACAAGTATATATAACTAAAAATAGAAAAAGGTCATATGCCAGGTACCAATTTTGTAGAAATATTTCTCTATCTCATAGATGTTATATTCATGGAATGTCTGCGCATTTTACGAATTTCGCGGAAAAATATTTTCATCATAAATATAAGTGTATATAGTATATAAATTATGTTTTTTTTTTTAATAAAAAATCAAATACTGTAACAATAACAAATAAAAATGTTTAACTTTATATAAAAAATACGAAAAATATTTTTATCATAAATATAAGTGTATATAGTATATAATTATGTTTTTTTTTTTAATAATAACAAATAAAAATGTTTAACTTTATATAAAAATACGAATTTTATACAAAGGGATTAATGTACGACCGGAATTTATAGCACTGGAGGAATTGTACACTAAATATTTTTTTAACTAATTTTTTTTTTCAGTAACCACAGCTAAACATTTTTATTTTATATATATATTTTATAATCACTATAAATAAAATTAAATTTATTCACCAACGAATCGATTGGTGTTATTTTGAAGTTTGTTGCTGTAGTATCTATGAATTTTAGGGAGTCGAAAAATTCCCACTTTACTTTATATTTTTCATCAGTGGATTGTCCACTTTTATTTTTTTAAATTTTTCTTTTGATGTTTTGGAATTGACATCTGAGATTATGTATTTTTTCATTTACGTCGGTAGCAGCAATTCCCATAGCAGTTGCAATTTCTTCTATTGTTTTTTTTCTTATAGTTTTGTTTTTGTAATTTTTTGAAGTAATATCCCATAAATTATTATGGGATTCGTAGTGAGTAATCAATACGGATATTAACTCTTTGGTCCATGTTACAGTTGATGAACGTTTACAACTCATCTAAAATAAAATAATAATAGTGCATATTATAATATTTTTTTTTTAAAAATTACGATTAAGTAGTACTATAAATTACATTTGTTTAATAAATAAAAATATATTTACCTTTATTTTCGATATATATAGTGGAAGTTATAACAATAATTAACACGTGCTGACACGAACGATGCACAGTTGTTGGTGACAGTTGGTGATATGGTTAGTGAACTGAGCTTGGTGAGATAAAAAAAACTCACGCGCAGAGGGTGATACAAAAATCTCGTACTAGATGTCTCGCTGAGACATGATCTGAGAGTTTACACGCAGAAAGAAAAAAGTTTCATGAGACAATCTCTCATGAGATATTTAACAGTGTCTCACATCTCTCATCATAGTTTCCACTACGACATTTGTTTGTTTCGGAGATATTTATCTCATGAGACAAAATTCTCATGAAAAAATCGCATCGTGGATGCTTACCTTAAAGGTAAGCGTCCACGATGAGATGAATATCTCATGAGATCTATGTCTCATGAGTCACTTATTTTGTATGTGTTTCCACTGAATGTGAGATATACAACTTTTATCTCATGAGAGTTTGGTTAGATGAAACTTTTGTCTCATATGTCTCACGTAGCTGTCCTTGAGATATTTTTGTGTATCCACAGTGAGTTACTTAACAAGTGAGATATTTTATTTTAAAACTATAGTTGAAATATGGTTTCTAAAAAACAAAAACGAATAGCTGCAGCTTGTTTCATAATTGCGTCGTTAACAAACAAAACAAAAAATCACACAAATGTTGGTTATGTGAGTGGATAAAAAAACCAGATGAAAAAAGTTTAATAAAAAATCTATTAAATGAATTAAGAAATGAATATGAGGAATGTTACAAAAATTTCGTACGAATGTCCTGGGATGGTTTTAATCATTTATTAAACAAAATAAAATTTAGAATAGAAAAAAGGACACATTGATAAATATATATATATATATATATATAATATATATAATATATATATGTAGGAAATGAAAAGTGCACGACACTGTCTGGTCACGTGGCACAGTGTCGAGACGCGAGTGTAGTGTCGGGGGAAAGGCGAACTAACCCGAACAGGGAGATGGTTATGACGCGCGACGGAGAGAGACGAACAGTCGTTATTCAGACGCGGAAAGCAGTGGTTAGTTATTCAGAAGAGAGAGACTAAAAACCATATATTCAGATGTATTAAGGTGTATTCAGGTGTACTAAGGTGTATTCAGATGTATTTAGATGTATTCCGGTGTATTCAGGTGATAATTCAGGTGTATAAACGGCAGTGAAATTGACTCATCGTTAGTAACTTTCCTCGTATCGAATCCAACAAAAACAACAACAACTTATATCCAATAAACTATTACTACAGAAGTGGGGGCTCAACTACCGGGATATAGGAGTTTGCAGCCAGGATTTAGTATATGTGAAATCTACAAAAACGTGAGTAGTTTCAAGCAGCAAATTAAGTAGAAACAGATTACGAAGATATACTTGTGACCGCGACTGTACAGAACGCTGGCAAAGCGCGCGTTGTGCGTTGTTTGTTGAGCAGTGACGTCAGCAGCACATTGTACATACCAAACCATAGGCGTACGGTTTTTTTTTCTTTTCTTTATTTTTGAGAAATAAAAAAAATTGACAAAATGCCGATGTTAGCAGATAATCCTGTTATAGAAAACAATATTTTAAACGGAAATAGAAAGTCATTGAAGGCTTTATCGTTTATAATGTTTGGAGAAGAAACACAGAGATTAAATAGAGGTAATCTGAAGGCGTTCGAAGGATTTCCTTTTGATGAAGATTCTGAAGAATAAAAATTGAAAATTGCTGATTTTAAAACAAAACTGACTGCAGCAGATTTGACATCTGTGTGCTATGTTTTAAATATCGACTACGAAGGTACAGTAGACGACGTTGCAGAGCGAATCGTTTCATTCCTGTGTCATCTGGATGACATCAAAGACGATGAAGATGATGATAACGACGATCAAGAAGACACAAATGACGATGAAGACGAAGAAGTAAAAGAAGAGGAAGACGTACGAAGATATGAAAGCGAAACACACAAGCCGGCGGAGACGAATCGAAAGAAACCAACAGTTGAAAATAGAAGAAGAATGGAAACAGCGAATAACGTAAATAGAGAAAACGAAGTTCAGAGCTATGAAGGTACGAGAAATCAAGCCGCATCCTTTTCACTTACCTTCCGGGATATGGAAGATTATATTAGACCAGGGGCCTCCAAACTACGGCCCGAGGGCCACATCCGGCCCGCGGACAGATTTTGTCCGGCCCGCGGAGAGCTAGCATACTTGAAAACTCCTTTTAGAGAACATAGCAAATTAAATTTAGTTTACTGAAGTATTCTAATTTTATGTTGAATAATTATTAATATGACATCTACATTGATATGGTCATGGGCTAACTACTCATAACATTGTTGTAGGCTTATTGTTATTGTTTTTGTGATAAGTTGGATAAAGAAACACAGAATTGTAATGAGTAAAGACAAGTATAATATGCAGAAAATTTAACTTCAGTATATAATAACTAACAAATTATTGAAATGAATCCAACTAACATTTTATACATTTAAAAAAAAAACATAACTTATAACAAGCATAATGACATATGAAATACTAATGAGATTTATGTAAGTGAGATTTTCCACTGACAATAGTTTGTAGTTGTGGAGTAATTTTACTTGTACCAATTATTAAAAGAGATTTAAGATGCTCATCAGTTAATTTAGATCTGTAAACATTTTTTCATTTTGGAGAAGGTCTTCTCACACAAATAAGTAGTACCAAAAACAGAAAACAGCCCACGAGCAAATTTATGCAAATTATCAAATTGTGTCAGTGGAAGACTCTTATAAAATTCCAACAAAGATGAGTTTTGATATTTGTTCTTAATTATATCACTGCACTGTAGATGAATCATTTTCATTTGAAGTTCCGGGGCTAGGGTTTCAATGTCAGTATTAAAAGGATTCTGAAAAATCTTAATTTGATTCGCAATGGCATCAAAGTCCGAGAAACGAGTATCAAAATTTATTTTCAAAGCACTCAAAGTTTCGATTGCAAAATCGATAGGAAACTCAGTCTCAGTGGTGTGGCTGAATATTTCACATGTTTCAAAATGTGAAACACATTTACTTCATAGTTGTGATTGAAACAGTATCAATTTCTTACGGAATGATTTGATATTAGTGTATAAATCAGGAAGATGCTGGTTTTCTCCTTGCAATCTCAAATTCAGTTCGTTTACATGTTTTGTCAAATCAACATAGAATGCTAACTTCCACAGCCATGCGTTGTTTTGTAATTCAGTAAAGAGGGCGATGCTTTTCATTAAAAAAAATTTCGATCACTGCTCGAAGTTCAAAAAAGCGCTGAAGGACTTTCCCACAACTAAGCCAACGTACGGCAGTATGATAAGGTAAGTCATTTTCTCCAATCTCTTCAATAAATTGTCGGAATTCTCGGTGATTCAGCCCAAAAGATCTGATAAAATTAACAGTTGATATGACTGGTTTCAGAACTTCAGACATATCCAAACATTTTCCGCACAAAGACTGTTGATGAATGATACAATGTAAGACTAATGGTTTTGAACCAACGTCATTTTCTACAGCCTTTGACACAAGAGCGACCACTCCTTTATCTTTCCCACTCATGTTTTTGCCTCCATCAGTTGTAATACATTTCAAGTTTTTCCATCGAAGGTTCTTTTGATTAATGGCCATTTCAACTCCTTTAAAAATATCTGTACCAGTAGTTGTGCCATGAATACTATACATATCAAGAAGTTCTTCATGCACTTCATAGCTTTTATCTACTCCTCAAATATAAATCAACACCTGAGAAGTATCTGACACATCCGTTGACTCATCCAAGGCCAAAGAAAACCACTCAACATGTCCATTTTTGTCGAACAGTTGAGAGGATATATTTTCAGCGATGTTTTCTACCCTTCGAGCCACAGTGTTTGCTGACATACTGACAGTTTTTAATAAATTTACCTTTTCAGGGCACATTTCTTCGGCTACTGCAATTATGCATTCTTTGATCATTTCTCCATCGGTGAATGGTTTTCCACGTTTTGCAATTTCAAGAGCCACACGAAAGCTGGCACGAGTTGCAGCCTCTTGTTCAGTTTTGAGTTTTGTAAATGAAGATTGCTGCGATTTCAATCCGCGCTTCATAGCTTCGAATTTTTCTGTCCGCAAACTTCCTGTATATTTTGAGTAATTTTGAAAATGTTTTGTTTCATAATGACGTTTAATGTTATATTCCTTGAGAACGGCTATGCTTTCATTGCAAATCAAACATAGCACCTTGTTACTGGACTTAATTACGAAAGACTGAATGTTCCACTGATCTTTGAATTTTCTGCATTCACTATCAATTTTTCGCTTCTTTTCCATACTACTAAATCACACACAAAAGCAACAATTCAAATCAAAATACTGTTACAAAGATGTCTTAAACTTAAACACGCACAAACACGTTTTAAGGAGGTACGCACTATTTTATTTCAAAACAGTGTCATAGGAACTGACTTGTGGTTGCGCCACTAGCCTTCTTATATATTCCAATTACTGCCATCTAGAAGTGAGTGGAAGACACCAGAACTTTCTCGAACCAACGAGATTATTCTGTACATGCTATTAGCGCCATCTGTTAGCGATAGAAGGTACTACCTATTTCCGCTTGTGTCCACCAGATGTCGTGTCACGTTACTCCTCATGGCTCGTACTCTACGACTAATCTAGAAATTACAGATAATGACAGGAAAATTAATAATATGCAGTGTTGCCGTTTTGCGGACTTTAGTCCGATTTGCAGCCTTTTTTAAACGTTGCGTACTTTTTCGGACTTTTTTTTCATCAGTGGACTATTTCACTTTTTACCACCGGCAACAATGATAATATGGTTTTGGCCCTCGGAACTTACTGGAGTAATCAGTATGGCCCTAAGGCTGGAAAGTTTGGAGACCCCTGCATTAGACGATTCAACGGGAAAGACGGGTATCCTATAACAAAGTGGATCGATGATTTTGAAGAAATAGCAGATCTGACAGAATGGAATGACTTACAGAAGTTAGTATACGCCAAGAAACTGTTAGATGGATTAGCGAAAATTCTGATTCAATCAGAAAGAGGAATTAACACGTGGTACAAGTTAAAAACTACACTGAAGGACGAATTCGAAGAGAAAGTAAGTAGTGCAGAAGTCCATAGAATTCTGATGAATAAGATTAAGAAGAAAGATGAAACAGTGCAAGAATACGCACTAGCGATGAGGGAAATAGCCAGCCGTGCCTACTTAGAGCCAGAAATAGTTATGGAATATATTATTGACGGCATCCCTGACGAAGGTGCCAACAAAGTAGTCCTGTATGGAAAAAAAAACTTTTTCCGATTTTAAGGAGAAGATAAAACTATATGAAACCATCAACAAAAAGAAGTCGAGAGAGTGTCCATACAAGGATAAAGGTGTGAGATGCTTTAAGTGTAACGAGTTTGGACACATCTCAAAAAGTTGTTCTACCACTAGAAGCAGTAGAAATAGAAATTCAGAGATGAACAATATTACAGTCGCTCAATCAGTAAACCAAATACAGATTCGAATAAACGATGCCACAATAATTGCATTAGTGGACACAGGCGCAGATGTTAGTGTATTGCGAGAAGATGCATACAAGAAAGTTGGGGCGCCTAGCCTGAATAAACACAAAATCCACCTTACTGGAATAGGCGAATCAAGAACTAATACCATAGGATTTTTCGAAGCAGAAGTGGAAATTCAAGACGAAGATTACGCATTACGTTTTCACGTAGTACCAAAAAATGATCTAAATTATGAAGCAGTTATTGGCAATAATATCTTAAGCCAAGCCGACTTAGAAATGACGAAAGAAAAAACAACCTTGAAGAAAAAGTCTGAAGGAAATTTCCTGATGAAGATTACATGTGAAGATAGTCAATGTAACCCAGTCGACCTAAGTCATTTAGAAAGAGAAACAAAAATTAGAATAGAAAAGCTTATTAAGAATTACTAGCCGGAAGAACCAAAAGCATGCGATGTACAAATGAAGTTGATACTAAAAGAAGAAACACCGATATTCCATTCACCGAGAAGATTATCGTTTGCAGAAAAGGAAGAGGTTGACACTCAGATGCAAGAATGGTTAAATGAAGGTATAATACAACCCAGTTCTTCCGAGTTTGCTAGCCCGATAGTCATCGTTCGCAAGAAAGACAACTCAGCAAGAATATGTATCGATTATCGCAAATTGAATCGTATTATTGTAAAAGATCGATATCCGCTGCCGTTAATAGAAGACCAGCTAGACGAACTTCAAGATGCTAAGATATTCACTACAATCGATTTGAAGAATGGATTTTTTCACGTAGCCGTGGCAGAAGAAAGCCGTAAATATACCTCTTTTGTCACTCACCGAGGCCAATATGAATTCCTTAAAGTTCCTTTTGGTCTATGTAAATCTCCTTCCGTCTTCCAACGATATATCAATTATTCACTGAGAAACCTAATCCAAAAGCGTTTAGTCCTACCCTATATGGATGACGTAATTATTCCTGCCAAAAGCATGGAGGAAGCCGAGACGAACCTAAAGTTATTTCTAGAAGAAGCCAGCAAACATGGACTCCGTATTAACTGGAAGAAATGCCAATTTCTGAAAACAAAAGTGCATTTCTTGGGTCACACTATTGAAGACCACAAGATATCTCCTTCAGAAGAGAAAACTGCCGCAGTAAAACGTTTTCCAAAACCAACAACAATAAAGCAAATCCAAAGTTTTCTGGGGCTCACCGGTTATTTCCGGAAATTTATTCCAAACTATGCAAGAATAGCAAAGCCGCTGAGCGATTTGTTAAAAGAAAGAGTGAATTTCAAATTCGCCGAAGAGCAAGAAACCGCATTTCAACAGCTGAAAGAAGCTTTATGTAAAAAGCCGGTTTTACAGATCTACCAGCGTGGATATCCAATAGAGCTACACACTGACGCAAGTAAAGAAGGATTTGGCGCTGTCCTGCTCCAAAAGCTGTACGAAGATGACAAGTTGCATCCCATTTTCTACATGAGCCGTAAGACTACAGATGCACAAGAAAAATACTGCAGTTATGAGTTGGAGGTCCTCGCTGTTATAGAGGCAGTGAAGAAGTTTAGAGTGTACCTCCTCGGAAACCATTTTACAATAGTCACTGACTGTCAGGAATTCGAGAAGACCATTAACAAGAAAGATCTGACTCCCCGAGTCGCAAGATGGTTCCTTCTGCTAGAAGAATACGATTTCGTCGTAGAACATCGTGCAGGTAAGCGATTGCCTCATGTTGATGCTTTAAGTCGTTTTCCTGTGCAGATAATCCAAGCCGAGGGTATGTTGCCGTTATTAAAAGCAGCTCAGAATAAGGACGAATTTATCGTAATGACGAAGAAATTATTAGAAACACAGCCGTTTGAAAACTATTTGACAAAGTATGATGTTCTATACAGACGTGAAGACGAGAATGATTTACTAGTTGTACCGAAAGCTATGCAAACCGAAGTTATAAAAATCGCGCATGAAATGGGTCACTTCAGCGTGAAGAAAACCGAAGAAATTGTTAGACGAGACTATTACATCCCGAGATTGAAAGAAAAGATAAATTCCTACATTGCAAACTGCATACCGTGTATCTTATCAAACAAGAAAGAAGGAAAAAAGGAAGGTTACCTACATCCTCTACCGTGTGAAGACCGACCATTAGAAACGTTCCATGTCGACCACCTAGGGCCGCTGCCGTCGACAAACAAAAACTATAATCATATTCTTGCCGTGATTGATAGTTTTACGAAATTTGTTTGGTTATTCCCAGTGAAGTCGACAACCGCCGCGGAAACCACAAGCTGTTTGCGAAAATCCAACTAAACTTCGGAAATCCCCGAAGAATTGTCTCCGATCGCGGAACAGCTTACACTTCCAATGAATTCCACAATTTCTGTGAAGAAGAAGGCATAGAACACATCTCAACCACCACAGGAGAACCCAGGGGTAATGGTCAGATAGAACGGATACATAGAATTGTTGTCCCCGTGTTGACAAAATTCAGTATCGAAGACGCAAAAACTTGGTACAAGCATGTTGATAAGGTGCAACGAATGCTAAACTGCACGTTCCAGAGAAGCATGCAAATGACTCCATTTGAGTTGCTGACCGGAGTGAAGATGAAAAACAAAGAAGATTTGAAGCTAAAGGAATTGATCGACGAAGAGATCAGACATGAGTTCTTAGAAGAAAGAGAAGAATTGCGAAAGAAGAGTAAAGAAGGCATCCAAAAAATACAAGATGAGAACAGACGAACCTACAACCGACGACGTAAAAAACCTTACCAGTATCAGAAGAGAGACCTAGTCGCGATTAAAAGAACCCAGTTTGGTGCCGGACTCAAGCTGGAAAAGAAATATTTTGGTCCCTACGAAATAATAAAGGTAAAATCAAATGACAGATACGACGTACGTAAAGTGGGAATACACGATGGTCCAGTGACAACATCCACCTGCGCAGAATTCCTAAAACGATGGGTCGAAGACGACGATCCAGAATCCGAGGCGGATTCCCTACAGGATGGCCGAGTGTAGGAAATGAAAAGTGCACGACACTGTCTGGTCACGTGGCACAGTGTCGAGACGCGAGTGTAGTGTCGGGGGAAAGGCGAACTAACCCGAACAGGGAGATGGTTATGACGCGCGACGGAGAGAGACGAACAGTCGTTATTCAGACGCGGAAAGCAGTGGTTAGTTATTCAGAAGAGAGAGACTAAAAACCATATATTCAGATGTATTAAGGTGTATTCAGGTGTACTAAGGTGTATTCAGATGTATTTAGGTGTATTCCGGTGTATTCAGGTGATAATTCAGGTGTATAAACGGCAGTGAAATTGACTCATCGTTAGTAACTTTCCTCGTATCGAATTCAACAAAAACAACAGCAACTTATATCCAATAAACTATTACTACATATATATATATATATATATATATATATATATATATATATATATTTAATATATATATATATAATATTTATATATATATATATATATATATTAGGGTGGTCCAAAAAAATCGAAGTTCGGAATTTCGATTCCGTCTTCTAGGATCTTTTAAACCATTCAATTTCAAACTTACCGCTTAATTATTATCGAAATCGGACAATATTTAAAGGTCGCGCAAGTTAAAAACGTGTTTTTTAAAACGCAATTTTTAAAAAAAATGTTTTCTAGCTAATAATAATGATAATCAGCATTGCTTTATTGGCGATAAGGGTTCTGGGCAACCCATTACATCATAACAAGATGTTTTGAGCCTTTAAACCATATTCCCAGTCAATATCTTCAATAATATTTGCTTTTTTTTGAGTTGCTTGCAGCGATAATTTCAGTAATTTGAAATGTAACTTTAGTTATTTTATTATTCGAACAAACTTTTATGCAATCTATAGTACTTAAGAAATGGTTTTAACATTTACGAATAATAATTGAATACCAACATCATTATGATTCAGTGTTGTAACAAAAAAAATTTTATTTTTTTAAAGTGCTCTAAAATCGATGTTTCCTGTATTTTTATTAAAATAGATTTTTGGGATTTAAACCTTCTATCAATACAATACTTGAACATTTTACACACAAAATACAAATTTATTAACATAATTTTATGCATAAAGCTTTATTTTCAAAATAAGGATAAAACTTATTTTTAACATAAGTTTTCGACAATTTTTATATTTCGTGCTATATAATAATCGCCACCTATATATTGAAGTAAGTACTAACATGACAAGTTGTCGCTATCTATGTTTTCAATATAGAAACCGTAAATACCAAATAACAACAATATCAATTGTTAACTTCCCAACCTGATTCTCGCTAGTTGTTGTTCAACAATTAGACGCAGAAAATGTCAAGCAACAAGAACAAGAAATATAACCTAATTGGTTCTGAGATAGATAAATTTGAACGTTAATTCTCCAGAGGAATTAGCATTGTGGAAAAATCGGAGTATAAACGAGTTAGTCTCGTAAAACACAAATAATTTATTCAAACTATTTAATATAAATACTGAATTTTTAACGATCGACCCTATTTTGATGATGATTCGTATAAAAAAGCTAAATGCATTTTATCTAATTTAAGAGTAGTGAACAACGCTGCAGAAAGAGGGGTGGCTCTTATAACCAAATTTAATTCTCTCATTACAAAGAATGAGGAACAAAGGCAATATTTACTGAAAATTGTAAAAAAACATCAGGAAAGATATACGAATGCTAACAAATATACTTTGTAAACGCAACTATTTTGACATATTTTGTTAATCATATGTTCCATCCTTATTTTGAAAATAAAGCTTTATGCGTAAAATTATGTTAATAAAATCTGTATTTTGTGTGTAAAATATTTAAGTATTGTATTGATAGAAGGTTTAAACCCCAAAAAACCATTTTAATAAAAATACGGAAAACATCGATTTTAGAGCACTTTAAAAAAAATAAAATTTTTTGTTACAACACTGAATTGTAACGATGTTGGTATTCAATTATTATTCGTCAATGTTAAAACCATTTCTTAAGTACTATAGATTGCATAAAAGTTTGTTCGAATAATAAAATAACTAAAGTTACATTTCAAATTACTGAAATTATCGCTTCAACCAACTAAAAAAAAGCAAGTATTATTGAAGATATTGACTGGTAATATGGTTTAAAAGCTAAAAACATTTTCTTATAAACCCAGAACCCTTATCGCCAATAAAGCAGTGCTGATTACCATTATTATTAGCTAGAAAACATTTTTTTTTTAAATTGCGTTTTTAAAAACACGTTTTTAACTTGCGCGACCTCTAAATATTGTCCGATTTCGATAATAATTAAGCAATAAGTTTGAAATTGAATGGTTTAAAAGATCCTGGAAGACGGGATCGAAATTCTAAACTTCGATTTTTTTGGACCACCCTAATATATATATATATTGTGACAAAAACACTTTTTGTCACGAGTCAAATTTTGTATAAAAAATGATATTTTTATAGAGTATTTACTTTTTAGTAAATTGGCAATATTGATATATCGTGTGAAACCAGCATTCACGTAAATACGCTTGATTGTGCAAACTCGTTCTCTTGGCAGCCGGCTCGCTCAGCGACCACCTCTTTTTCCGTGAGCGACTGTCTGAGCAAACAACTACTGGTTTGTCGTCGTTGTATCTGTGATTAGTTTGAAGGTTAATTTACCATGCGGTCTGATAAGTTTTTGTATTCAAGATGGAATTGGTTCGTTTGGATTTGAAACGATGTAAGTTGACAATTTATTTATTTGGTATTATGTTCGAATTGTTATTCATGAGATTTTATTGATATTTGGATTATTTTAGTAACGTAAATTTTGCTCTCGTGAATACAATGATGGTCAACTTACATTTGATTACGTTTTGTATATTTTGTAAAGCCAAATTCTTTTTTGAATAATTTTATTAGTTATTTTGTTTTGAGTTATGATTTGTAGAGTTCAATTTATTAGAGTTTGTATCGTTATATTTTATTTGAAGATTAGTAATTTTGAGATGATAAATTAACCTTGAAGCAGCCACAGATTCCTCTCCCAATCCTAATTCCTTCTATTTGTAAGTACTAGTAGGTATCCTTTCCGATTTCCATTTGTGAAAGTTCTCCAGTGCGTATCATTGTCTGTATTTGTGAATTTCGAGCCCTTGCTAGATCGCGTTATGATCTTGATGATTTTGGTTGCAGTGTGCGACACTGCGTTCGATAATTTTATTCGCGTTTAGAACGTACCGTCGTTTTATTGTTTGAGCTTTTGTAGAGTTCGTGATTATTGCAATACGAGTTATTTTGAGGCTGAGTGCCATTGTTCGTGTTGCAATGATTTTTTGGTTTATCGTATCGTATATTTTTGCTATTATCACAGCGCTTAAATTTTAGGCTGAAGAAGCTATATCGGCTGTGATGATATTTTGTTTTAGTATATTTTTTGTGGCCACGGCGTAATTCTCGGTGAAATACCCTATGTTTTCGTGGGCTACGCTTATAAGATCACGCGCGTTCGCCGGCTTCCAGATTTACAAATTACGGGAAAGACATTCTGTCTAGATCGGCTGAAGTACTTTCGTGTTTTGTCTCTCCTATGCACGCGACCCTGATTTGTTCCCTGTTCTATGTTCCCTCTTCGTGATCATTTTCTTTTGTAGTATAAATGACATGTTGTGTATTGTAAGTAGCAAATTATCGACTTGTTTGTATTATTTTGATTTGGATTATATTTTGTCGTGAGCAAGTAATTTTAACTTATTTAACTAGAGAATGTTGTTAAGTAATTTTATTGTAGTACCGTTGAATTCTATTTTCTCTTTGAGTTATGTGATTTTCGTTTCTAGTTGAATATTTTAATTTTACTTGAATCATTTTGAACTATGCTATTTTCACTTAGCTTTTGTATCATGCGATTATACTGTTATTATCTATTTTGTTGCTAAGTGAACTATGCAATTATCGTTTAAATTTTGTATTATGAGATTCATTTTGTTGCTAATTGAACCATGTTATTATCGCTTAAATTTTGAACTATGATATCTATTTTGTCTGCTAATTGAATTTTGTTATTATCGCTTAAATTTTGTAATCTGATATTTATTTTGTTTGCTAAAATTATTAACGTCACTTGAGCTAACTTATGATTTGTGTAATTTAAATTGTAACTTGTAAATTATTGAGATTTTGCATTAATTTGTTATATTGATGATATTGTATGAAACTATTGCCTATCGTTGTAATTTCGATTGTATCGACTTTTATTTCAAGTTCGATTTGTTTGATTTTATCATGTTTGTTATTTTGGATAAATCTGCTGTGCCCACTCATGTTTAGATAACCAGGCTGTCGTTTTCAACGGCGTCCGAGCGAGATTCAGATGTATAGCAGCACCAGTTAATTGTGGAAACCGAGTTTGGATCAACCAATGAAAGATTTCGACCATCCAATGAATCGAGTAGAAATTATGGACTGGGTGATGATTTTTTACGACGTATTAAAGCCCGCGGGGCGTATTCCGATTTTGAGGGCGATCATTCTCATGATGTCTCCATCAACGATCACGCCGCTTTGTTGCGCTGTACATTCTGGCATCTCCTCGGCGCTGACGAAAACGCAGAAGAAGATCTTCTTTAGCTAGACCACCCGCTAACCAGCAGACATCAAACATTCGTATATTACGCTGTACCAAATATCATGCAATATAACGATTTGCTTTACACAGGCGCATGTAAGTTTTCTTTTTATTTAATTATATTATTGCATTTCCGAAACAAATTCTCGAAAAATAAAATCAATCCCTATCCCGTTAAGTTCCTTTTTGAGATTTGTCAAAGCTTCTCATTTTGCGTCAACATTCCGCTTTGACTGGCGCCCACCTAATTTACCAACATCACAAAATAAAGTTCCTACCAACCCCTCCTACGACCCAGCTCTCCTCCAAACAACTGACTCCGGTGCCCATTATGGGTGACAGGTAGGTTAAAATCAGATGAATAAAATATTTCAAAATTTGAACACTTTGATAAAATTTCACTTTTAACATCTAATATTTTTCTTCATCTAAATGTCACAATATATATATATATAATTATATATATATATATATATATATATATATATATATATATATATATATAATATTTATATATATATATATATATATATATATATATATATATATATATATATGCACTGATGTTGGTGACAGTTGGTGATAATGGTTAGTGAGCTGAGCTTGGCGAGATAAAAAAAACTCACGTGCAGAAGGTGATACAAAAATCTCATAGGAGATGTCTCGCTGAGACATGATCGCAAGAGTTTACACGCAGAGAGAAAAAAGTTTCATGAGACAATCTCTCATGAGATATTTAACAGTGTCTCACATCTCTCATCATAGTTTCCACTACGACATTTGTTTGTTTCTGAGATATTTATCTCAAGAGACAAAATTCTCATGAAAAAATCGCATCGTGGATGCTTACCTTAATAGAGATAAGTACGACTATCTGAGAGGCATATCTCATAATGGGGAAGTTTAGCGTGATTGAATATATATAAAATAATAAATTTGTTGTAATACGTCTAGTAATAGCCTGTGTCAAATATTATAACACAACGGTCGCCGAGCCGAGCCGAGCCGAGCGAGATCGAGCCAGCCCGAAGAAACCGCGGCAGGCCAGTTCGCAAGCAGCCGTAGAGACGTAACGACGCGCACATAATATATTCAATATTTATATTCATTAATCTATGTACTATAATTTCACATCTTATTTACTTATCTTATATTATTTACTTAATAAACACAATACTATTTCAAACAAAGTACCGGGAGTGATTTGTTAACGTATTACCTACTAACGATAATCTACTAACGACAAATAATAGGTAACATTGGTGCCGAAACCCGGGAAAGGGAAAACGGATAGCGGATAAGAGTGGTAAAGAAACGTGAAATTATTATTGTGAACGTAACGTAGTGAATAAACAACGAAACAGTGAAGTTATTGTGCATAAGAACGCAGCAAAATGGATCTAGATCTACGAAAAACGTACAGAAAGCAGCTTACAACGTTAGTAAATCAAGCTGAAGACATTGTTAGACGCGAAGTGATCGATATTGATGAACTTCCAGTGTTAAGTGCGCGCATAAAAGCAGTTTAAAGAGAGTTAAATGCAATTAACGAAAAACTAGCATCGACTTTCAAAGAAGATGAACAAGAACGCGAATGTGAAAAAATAGTAGAATACAACGATAAAGCAGTTGAAGCGATAGCACGGCTAGATCAACGGTGGCGTAATCAAGCAGTAAGCGACAATGTTGAACCACAAGCGGTGCCGGCCGAGTTACCGACAGAGAATGCAGACAATGTAATCAACAACGAAGTAAAGTATACAGTAAGACTACCTAAAATATATATTAATAAATTTGACGGTGATATTGCGGCGTGGCCATCGTTTTGGGAACAATATTGTTCAGCAATACATGAAAATTGTAACTTAGATGATGCGACAAAATTTGCTTATTTAAAGTCATATTTAACGGGACGTGCAGCTTTAACAATAGCGGGTTTAACATCAAGTCAATTGGCGTATAAAGATGCTGTCGAATTGTTGAAAAGTGAATATGCTAATACTGAACGTATAGTAGACACGTATATACAAAAATTGTTGTCAATAACGCCGGTAAAATTTGACAAAGACATCATTCCGAACTTACGTAAATTATATAATTCCGCTTTAACAATTACTAAATCGTTAACTACACTTGGAATCTCTTCAGAACAATACGGTCTTTTGGAAAAATCGATTATTTTCAAAGCATTACCATATAATATGCGCATTACATTCAATAAACAGAAGATAAAAGATGCTGTGTTAACTGATAGTGATACGGTTAGTGAATTAACACATACTAGTACGAGTGACAGTACGATAAACTATAATAAACAAATTATAGACTTATTGCAATTCATAAAAGTTGAATTAGATTCTGTTGAGCAAGCGCGTGGTGTTTATGAATGGGACAGTAAAGAAAAACATCGTAATCAAAATAGTAGTGATAAATCAAAGTTTACCGCAGCGGGATTGTTTATAAGCGCAAAAGACTATTGTTTATTTTGTCCGTCAAAATCACATTTAACGCGGGAGTGCGATTGTACATTGAGTATGAACGATAAAAAAGATATTCTAAAACGAAAGCGGCTTTGTTATCGGTGCATTAAGCCAAACCACAATTCTAGAATGTGTAAAACGAGAGACGTGATTTGTGCGAAATGTAGACGGCGTCACGCGACATCTATGTGCGATCCAACATATAATCGTAAATCAAACGACTCACATACTAGCAACAATGTACAAAATAAAACGGGTGATGATAAATCAGTAACTTTATTAACAAATGAACCAAAAAACAACGTGTATTTGCAAACTGCATGTGCTAATATTGTAACAAACAATACTCAAGACAAAGTATTAATACGTCTGATTATTGATGGAGGTAGCCAACTTAGCTTTATAAAAGAAAGCTTGTCGCGACAATTAGGATTGGCAATTATTGGTACACATAAGATTGCTATTCAATCATTTGGAAAAAGTACGCGTGCACCTGCTAGGTTATGTAATAGAGTCAAGATCAATCTAACGAGTCATTTTAACGATGAAATAATTGAAATTATCGCAGTAGAGGTACCAGAAATTTGCTTTGACTCACTTAAACCTCCATCTATGAAAGATCAACTTATTCAAGAATTCTCGAAGCAGTATAAATTAGCAGATACTAATTCAAAACAACAGCAACGTACAGTAAACGGTATTACGCTGCTAATTGGAGCCGATAATTATTGGAAGGTAATAACGGGAGAAACACAGCGATTGTCGGAAGAATTAACGGCAGTAAATTCCAAATTCGGTTGGACAATACACGGTGCAAGTTGGTTAAATGATTATTATAACTTCATGGTGAATGTCAATTCGGTAACAGTGATGAACGTGCAAACGGAATTTGAAGATATTGACATAAAAAACTTTTGGTCGTTAGAAACTATCGGTATTAATGCAAACGACAAGGTAACTGACAATTTTACAAGTGACTTTATAGAGAATAAAATAGTGCTACGAACTGAGCGATATGAAGTAGCACTGCCGTGGAAAACCGAGCGAAAATTAGACTCTAATTACGCGGGAGCGGTAGTACGTGTTAATAGTTTAATAAAACGGTTACTTAGAAACGGTAAATTAAACGAATACGACTGCGCGATACGTGAATATATAAAGAGCAATTGTGCGGAAATAGTACCAGTTACAGCGAATAGCGCTAAAACGTATTATATGCCGCACCAACCGGTATATCGCGAAGACAAGAATACAACCAAAGTGAGAGTTGTATATGATGCTTCAGCTCACGCACCTGGATTCGAATCATTAAACGAACAGTTATATTCGGGTGAAAATTTAGTAGCAGATTTACTGAAGATATTGCTTAGTTTCAGATTTGGGTCAGTTGGTCTAATCGTAGATATTGAGAAAGCCTTTCTGCAGATATCCATTAACGAGAAGGACCGCGATGCACATCGGTTTCTGTGGTATGAAGAGCCAATTAAGGAAAACATTTCATCATCGTCTGAATTACCGCAATTAACAACATATCGGATGAAGCGTGTTACATTCGGCGTGACTTCAAGTCCATTCTTGTTGTCAGCAACTCTGAGAAAACATCTGTCCAATCAGCCTGAAAAGTTAAAAGAAACCGCAGAAATTCTAGCCAAGTCATTTTACGTTGATGATTTAATAGTTGCTGTCAGTTCAGTGGAACAAGCGAACGTAATATATGATCAATCCAAAGAAATTCTTCAGTCGGCCAACATGAACTTACGAAAATGGTTCTCAAATAATTCCGAAGTAAATAAACGGTTGAATCAAGAGGACGAAATATCAAGAAACGAAGAAAACAAGATTCTAGGCATTTTATGGAATAAAGTGACTGACGAACTATCTGTAAATTTATCGCATATAATTAACGATAAACAATGCAATTTTCCAACAAAACGAAACATTCTTCAAGCAGTAGCTCGAATATTCGATCCAATGGGAATGCTTGGACCCTATACCGTAAGAGCTAAGATATTATTACAATGTCTATGGAAAAAGGAACTAGATTGGGATTCAAACATACCAGACGAATGTAAAACTGAATGGATGAAATGGTGTGTAGAAAGTACAGCATTAACGAACTTTCGACTACCTCGAAGTGTTTTACATTGTAAAGAAAATGAAGTTGAGTTACATGTGTTTGCCGATGCCAGCCTACAAGCATATGGAGCTGTAGCATATCTAAAATGTTTGGTCACAAATAATTGCAATTTCTTAATCGCAAAAAATAGAGTAGCGCCAGTGACCAAAAAAGGACAAAAACAGCTGACATTGCCAAAATTGGAGCTAACTGCAGCATTATGTGCAGCCAGATTGCAAGCCTATATTTTGAAGAATTTAGCCTTAAATATTGAAACAATAACAATTTGGTCGGACTCAAAAATAACGCTATATTGGATTAAAGGTGATATAGCCAAACGAGAAATATACATACAAAATAGAGTCAACGAAATTAGGAAGTTAACGCAGGAAAAGTGGAGGTATTGTCCGAGTAAGGATAATCCGGCAGATTTATTGACAAGAGGTATATCCGCCAAGGCTCTCGTTGATTCAAAAATGTGGTTGAACGGGCCATCTTGGTTACGACAAAACAGTAGCGATTGGCCACCAGATGATATTAACGATGACAACGTAGAAACTACTAGAATACTTTTTACATTGAACGAGACACAAGAGATACGATCATCGATAATGGAACCAATTTTCGAAGTACACAAGTTTGGAAGGTTAGAAAAAATTGTAAGAGTAACAGCGTACATATCAAGATTCGTCAATAATATTAGTAAGACAAAGAAAAAGAAATTTGGACCATTAAACGTTGAAGAATTAATGAATGCCGAGAAGTACTGGATAAAATACACACAACGTTCCAGCTTTATCGAAGAAATATCGGCATTATCAAAGCAGAAAAGTATAAGTACACGATCGTCTATATTAACACTTAATCCATTCTTAGATAGCGATGGTATTCTAAGATTGGGAGGAAGATTAGATGAAGCTCTTTTACCGTATGGGACAAAGCATCCAATCATACTACCGAAAAAATTGCCTTACACAACGAAGATTATTGCCAGAAGCCATGAAAGGTTTATGCACGCTGGTGTAAACGCTACTTTGAACGAAGTAAGAAAAAAGTATTGGATTCTACAAGGTAGACAACAAGTAAAGGTTGTATATAATAAATGTCTGAGATGCAAGCGTCTAAAAGGAAAATCAGGTAATGAACCATTTGCACCATTACCAAAAAACCGAATGCTTATAGCAAGTCCATTTAAATTTACCGGAATAGACTTTGCAGGGCCATTGTACGTTAAGTTAAATAACAACAGGGTAAAGGTCTATATTATGCTTATGACATGTGCCGTCATCAGGGCAGTTCATTTGGAACTTGTTCCGGACTTAACTGTAGAAAGCTGCATCAGGGGTTTACGAAGATTTATAGCACGAAGAGGAGTGCCAGCTGCTATTTATTCAGATAATGCCAAAACCTTTAAACGTACAGCGCAGGAAATTCACGAATTATCGAACTTACTGACAACAGAACCTGTTCAAGAATTAGCAAGGAAACACAGAATGGAATGGCATTTTATAGTAGAAGAGCTGCCTGGTGGGGTGGTTTTTGGGAACGACTTGAAAAGTAATAAAAGATGCCTTGAAACTTACGCTAGGAAGAATATACATCACTTACGATGAACTTCAAACAATTTTAACAGAAGTCGAAGCAACGGTTAATTCTCGACCACTTACGTATATCGATGAAGATCCATCAAACCTGTTAATTCTGTCTCCATCTCATTTTTTAATAGGAGAAAATGATCAAGGGTTTAGTGTTGATCTTACACTACCAGAAATAAAGCGAAACGAGATATTAAGGCAATGGAAAGAAAGAGAGAAGTTAGTCGCGAAATTTTGGAAGCGTTGGAGTACGGATTATTTACAACAATTACGCTCCGCTCACCATACGACTCACGTGAAGTCCAATACCTTAAAAGTTGGAGACGTGGCTTTGCTACAGGAACAGCATGTCCCCAGGCTGAAGTGGAAATTGGTAAGAATTATTAGTGTGTTTCAGGGTCGTGATGGAAAAGTTAGGGCCTGTGAAATCCAAACCAGTACGGGAACCAGACTACGCAGACCAATTCAACTTCTCTACCCTCTAGAAGTTGACACTTCGCCGCCGGGGAGGATGTCAAATATTATAACACAACGGTCGCCGAGCCGAGCCGAGCGAGATCGAGCCAGCCCGAAGAAACCGCGGCAGGCCAGTTCGCAAGCAGCCGTAGAGACGTAACGACGCGCACATAATATATTCAATATTTATATTCATTAATCTATGTACTATAATTTCACATCTTATTTACTTATATATATCTTATATTATTTACTTAATAAACACAATACTATTTCAAACAAAGTACCGGGAGTGATTTGTTAACGTATTACCTACTAACGATAATCTACTAACGACAAATAATAGGTAACAGCCTGCCAGTTTCTTGTTTTAAAAATGTTAGTCTTGAAAATATATCTTTGTATCAATTAACTTTAAAATATATAAATTTTTGTAAAGATAATAATAATGTAACAGAGGCCTTAGATTTTGTGAAATATTGTAATAAGTTCATTACAGAAAAAGACTGTGAATTAGTTCTGGGTTCAACAAAAGAACAAAGTAAAAATCACGAGTGGTACGAAGCTCGTTATGGACGAATTAGTGCTTCTAAATTTTTAGAAGCAGCAAATTAAAACTATGGATGGAATTCTAGTAGAAACCATTTTAGGTGCATATAAAATTCCACGTACTGATGCAATGACCCGTGGATTAGCATTAGAAAATAAAGTAATATCAATTATAGAAAATAAATATAAAATTAAAATTAATAAAGTAGGTTTTTATATAAATAAAGATCAGCCTATATTTGGTGCATCTCCAGATGGTGTAAGTACTGAATAGACAGTACTTACACCATCTGGAGATGCATAGAAATTATTGTATTGTATAGATTGTATAGAAATTAAATGCCCCAGTTCCATGGATACAGTTAAAAACTATTATTTTAACAACAAATTATCAAATAAATTATATGCACAAATACAATTATAAATGTATATTTTTAAAAAAACTAAAGGTTTGGTTTGTATAGCATCACCAGAATTTGAAACAAATTTTAATGTAAATATTGTAGAAGTTAATATTGACCACAAATACGTAAATGAAAAAATGGAAAATGCTACATTATTTTGGTGTCAAGCTATTTTTCCCAAATTATTATAATTATATATAAATTACATATAGATTTATATTATATATACTACTAATAAATAATATTATTATTATTATTATTATTTCTTCCTCTCCACGCTGTTTTATTTTAAGTTTATATTGTTTGTATTTTGTTTACAAAACAAACGAATGTCATATTTAACTATTATATTAATATGAAAATATATTTTTTTGTTATTTCAGAACTAAAAAAAAGTAAAACAATGTGTAAATTATAAAAGAATAATAATATATAAAATATGTAACTTGTGATAGTACTAATGAAAGTAAATAAAAAAAAACTATTTTTATCAGTAAAATTTATATTGTAACAAGACGCGCCTAACCCCTAGTACACCAAACTGCCACTGACTTACGCCACCATCGCCAGCCACCCCAAGCCGGCTCCACCCACGATGACCAACTACCCTATCGCACGCTTCCAACCCTACTACCGGATAAGCCCCACCACCCGCACAGGATCTTGCCTAAACTTTGAGATACCACTCTACCTATTACTCTAGTTCAAGCTATCCATTCGGGATCTTATTAGAGTTATAACGCAGAATACGAACTCACCCCCGCGACTTACACCCGTCAACGGTCCGCCGCGACATAATATCATTATATATCGTTGTATCATTGTATATATATATATATATATATATTCTTGTGTATACGTATTATTCCAAAATAAAACTTATTACACAACTTTTGCGTGTTACATTACTTTTATCCACGCTACAACTGGCGCCCAAACTAGAGGCCGAACCACGACGCCGAACGTCGCGACGCCACCGCTAGTATAGTAATCACAGCGTTACTACATTACATCGGATCACGGTTATCCGAGGAAAAGGCATCGAACACCGCATCACACAACAGCAAACATTCCTCAAACTCGCCAACACGTACGGAAAATGGCGCTCTCAGTCGAAACTCTTCAGCAAATACTGGAGCAGTTACGCGGGCCGGTCATTATGAAACATTTCGATGAAACAAGAACCCATGCCGCAGTGGAAGAATTCATCACCAAAGCAGACGAAAATGCGGTCAGGGGTCTCACAATCTTACTACAAGGGGACGCACACCTCTGCTGGTCCGGAATCAAAGCATCCGTCACCAGCTGGGAGGAAGCCAAACGACGAATTCGGGAGGAATACGCACCTACCTCTCCAGCCTACAGGATATACGAACAAGTATTCTCGTCTGCACAAGACAAAGGGATGCTTACAGGAACTTTCATCGCTCAAAAACGAGCACAGCTGGCTTTAGTCCATCCACCAGATAGCGAAGCCAGGCAGATAGATTTGATATTCAGCCTGCTCGACAAGTCCGTACGAGATGGAATCCAACGACAAAGCGTCAGGACATTCGAAGAACTACTCCGCGCAGCTAGAACATTAGAGGAAAAGAGGAATGAAAATCAGCCACTGAAGGGAGAATCTAAACCAGAAGAACGATCATCCGAACGCAAACCCAGGGAGCGATGCTCATACTGCAGACGCACTGGGCACGACGTAAGCGTCTGCCGTACCAAGACGGCGGACGAGGCTCGAAAAGTCCAACCCAGAAACCAGGGTATCAAATGCTACGGGTGTGGAAAACCAGGAGTTTTCCGCCGCGACTGCCCCACCTGTAATAAATCAGCAGCCACACCCACAAGCTTCTGTTTTGTCGACACCATCCATATGGACCGACCAGCCCTTAATATCCGGATATGCAATACAGTCGGCACTGCATACCTCGACACCGGTGCACGGACCAGCTTGGCCAGCCCTGAGCTATATGCTATAATGAAAAACAACGGTTGCAAGTTCCAGAGGGAAACCCGTCAAATCGTTCTCGCCGATGGAAGCAGCCACACTAAGATGGTAGAAACCACAACCGCGTTGGTAAAACTGAAGAATAGGACCATCCACACCACGTTCATCTCAGTCCCAGATACCCCAAGAGCACAAACATTATTAGGGATTGATTTTATATAAAACGCCGAATTGGTACTCGACTTCAAGCATGGGCGCTGGTACTTCGGCAACCAAAGACACGAAACCTACAGCTTCGCAAACAAGGAAGAAAGATCCGAGAAGGAGAGTGTCAGCATAGACCAATTGGACATAACGCCCACCGACTTCGAAATCGCAGCTGTCCTAGAGAGTATGAAGGCACCCACACTACTTTCACCATTTCACACCCCAGATGTGACCATGAAGATGGACTACACTTCCAACATAGTGGACGGGTACGGACCAACATTCAGTTATGAACCCATGAGTACAAAAAACCACCCATCGACGTACACCCGCGGACCTACGACATCCCGAACAGAGTACATGCTGCAAGACGCACGATCCGCGGTGGATGCCGAATGGGAGCGCCCACTGAATAACTACGAAAGTACCTTGTTCCCGGAAACGCACTTCCTTTCCTTAGAAATTAACGAGGTAACTCTCCGTGACGGCGACGAAGCACAAAATCTAAACGACACTCAACGTGCCCAGCTGACCGAGCTACTTAAAAGGTATCAAGACCGTTTCGCGACCCATGGACCACCGACATCTTACGCCGAACATAGAATCGATACCGGAACACATGCCCCAGTAGCTTCAGCCCCGTACCGTCAAACTCCAAGTCGACAGAAAATATTAAGAGATAAAGTCACGACCTTACTAGAAGCCGGTCATAGAGAAGTGCGAAAGCGCGTGGGCCGCCCTAGTAGTTCTGGTGCCCAAACCAGGAGGAGGTACCAGAATATGTATAGACTACCGCAGCCTCAATACCATTACCAAACCCGACGCTTACCCAATGCCACGCATCGACGATTTACTGCACTCCACTGGTAAAACGATCTACATGAGTACCATGGATCTGCAAGCTGGGTAACACCAGGTCCCGATTCACCCCGAAGATATGGACAAGACCGGGTTCATTACTTCATTTGGCATATACCGTTACCGTCGCTTGCCGTTTGGTCTACGCAACGCCCCGGCCACCTTCCAGCGCCTCATGGACCGCTTTCGAGTAAAAGTAAATGGTTGTCTCATCGTATTATACCTATTATACGTATTATTCCAAAATAAAACTTATTACACAACTTTTGCGTGTTACATTACTTTCATCCACCCTACAAGACTTGTTTATATATAAGCTGTTTTGGGCCGGTACTGTCGGTCTGTCTTTTCTTATTGTAAAAATTACTTCTATTATAATCTAGAAATCTTTTAACAGAAGTGGAATTAGTTTACAAATGAATAAGATTTTAGAAAATTGTATTATTTATTGTTGTAAAAAATAAAACAGTGGCGTGATATAGATGAAATTCCGATAAATTTAAGGTATGTTATATATATATATATATATATATATATATATATATATTTAAATTTTTTACAAAAATTTAATTTGCAGTTCAATAAAAAGAACTTATTCACGAAAATCGATAACATCAATTCCAAAAAAATCAAGTTCCGAAGTATTTTTACTGATAACTTAGAAAGTGAATCTTCTTTAGATAAGTGTTATTATTTTTGTGATAATTATTTTTTACCTTCTTTTATAGTATACATAATCATAATGTAACAGTGGAAAATGTATCAGAAAAATCCGAAAGTATTACTGGAAATTGAATAATTGTTGTAAACCAGTAGTCCTGAAACCATCAGATCTGAAACTGTAGTTCATTATAATGATAGAATATTATTATAGTAATTTTATAGTTAGTTTTGTTGGTGATTTTCGTCTGATGATTTTTAAAAATATTTATGACAAAATACCAAAAAGTTTAATTTTTCATTATTTGTTTCTTTCAAGTTAATAAATTGATTCGATGAATAATTTGTTATCTATTACTAAAAAAATATATATTGTTAGTATATATTGTTAGACAAAAAAAGAGAATATGTTTATTTTGTATTATTAAATGTTTATTGTTTAACATAATAAATGAACAATGAAAATGAACACTACAATTTATGTTCTTTTTCTTTAGAATAATGAACATAGTTCACCAATTGCTGTGTACACAGATAATTTTAACTTACAACCAGAGGAAGATATATTCAAACCAGAGGGTAGAAGAATTGTAAACATTTTTTATTTCTTTAAAGCTCTAAAAAAAATTAATGCACGTGCACCTGAATTTAGATGTAATTTAACAAATATTACATTTAAAAATGAAAAAGCGAGTGGATTAAATTCAGTATTTACTCTGATATGTAATATGTGTAACAAAGAATTTAAAATATCAACAACAAATATTTATGATGATAGTATGAACATCAACACTGGAGCTGTCAGTGGCATAATTAGTATAGGGAGCGGGTATTATAATCTAGAAGAAATTATAACTTCAATGAACATTCCGTGCATGTCACAGAAAACATTCTTTCAAAAACAAAATAAAATTAATAATATTTATCAAATTTACTTTTTTGCTAAATGTTATTTTTTTAGAAAAACGGATTAATTTTACCGGTCGAGGATCGTATCAAGCAAGGTGTCATGGTGCTGCAGTATCCGTGAATACAAAGACACCTCATTATTTTTTGCACAAAACCTTGTACAACAGAAGTCCTAGTAAATTAATAAAAAAAATTTGAAATAAAGAGAAATAAAGTCATTGTAAGAAACTTGTTGCAAAGAAAAAATAATAAGCGTAAAAAAAAAATAGATAATTCTGAATTAATAGACATTCACTATGGAGAAAATTGTAATATATCACCTGACATAAGTAAAGAAGAATTTAAAACTAGAAAAAAATTTTTTTTTGCAGTCTTTGCAGCGAGCTGATGAAGAAAGCAAAATTCTAGAAGAAGAAACGAAATGTCAGACATTCAGGATTATGGTTAGAAGAGCGCCGAAAATTAATAACAACATCTAATTTCTATTGTGTTTGTTGCCGTCGAGATATTACGAGCTGCCATAATTTAGTAAAAACTTTACTATATAGTATTAAAACAATAAACAGTCCTGCAGTATCGCATGGTAAAAAATTTGAACACATTGTAATAAAACAATTGGAAATTCAAGAAAATTGAAAAATTGAAAAATGTGAATTATTTATTCATAAAAGTATTCCTTATATTGGCGCAACACCTGATGGTATAGTAGATAACGACATAATTATAGAAATTAAATGCCCGTATTCTGCGTATAAAATGAATGCTGAAGAAGCATTAAAAAAAAATTTTATATTTTAAAATTCGTAAATGATAGCATTAGTATAAATAAAAAAGTTAAATGGTACTACCAAATTCAGGGTCAATTACAAGTCACGGAAATAAAAATATGTGTACTAGGAATATGGCTACATGAAAATCAAACTCTTCTAGTAAAACAAATTTAAAAAGATGACCAATTTTGGAAAGAAAAAATGCATGATAAAATAATAACTTTTTATGAAAACTGTATTATTCCAGAAATAATAGACCCAAGATTAAAAAGAAATTTACCTATACGTGACCCAGACTATATATTAAAAGCTCAGGAAGAAAATAAAAAAACAAAAAAAGCGTTAGAAAAAAAATTATTTTAAAGACTGTAACAAGACGCGCCTAACCCCTAGTACACCAAACTGCCAATGACTTACGCCACCATCGCCAGCCACCCCAAGCCGGCTCCACCCACGATGACCAACTACCCTATCGCACGCTTCCACCCCTACTACCGGATAAGCCCCACCACCCGCACAGGATCTTGCATAAACTTTGAGATACCACTCTACCTATTACTCTAGTTCAAGCTATCCATTCGGGATCTTATTAGAGTTATAACGCAGAATACGAACTCACCCCCGCGACTTACACCCGTCAACGGTCCGCCGCGACATAATATCATTATATATCGTTGTATCATTGTATATATATTATTGTGTATACGTATTATTCCAAAATAAAACTTATTACACAACTTTTGCGTGTTACATTACTTACATCCACGCTACAATATTCAATTTTGCTTAGGAATAATAAGAAAATTACATTTAAATAGTTCACATCACATTTAAAGAGTAAAATTTTTGTCTATAATTTATGAAATAATGTAAAGTAATGATTATTATTAAATAATTATTTATTCTGTATTATCGAACAAGATACTACTAATTACTAATTTATTTAAAATATATGAAAGGCCTTAAAATATGCACGGATTAACTATATTACAATAGCACATGTTATAAAGTTACTTATAATCCGTACTTATTTTAAAGCCTTTAATTTGTTTTAAATTAGCCTGTAATGTTTTTCTTGTTATTTGATTTTTTTTCTGCATTTGTTTCTAATGTTAATATTGTCAGCCGGCAATCAAATAGAAGCATACTATCAACGAAAGGTAAGTATTGCAAAAACTAAATATAATTTAATATATCTTACACTACAACGAGAAAACGTAAATTTATAAATAATCATTTAAATGCATTTGTGGTTGAGTTCTCTGTGCGGTGGGACTGAGTTGACCCGGGACCGAGATGGCCGCACCGAAGTGGCCGGCCCGAAATGACCTAGACAGTCAAACAACAATATAGAGGATTTATTCAGAAATACACTTTTGAAAGTTTAAACGTACACATCACAAAATCTAATTTAACTGGTTTTTCCTGAAAAATCACAGAAATATCAGTATTGATATCCTTAACAGTTTGATATTATTTACATTTTCTAATAATAAACATTTGTTTACTTTAGACATGAAAAGAACAGGTCAAAATTAACCCAAAGAAACTACTGGGTTCTGAAGGATGAGTTCAAGCTTAAACTGATTAAAAGTCTGGATTACAACGACGTAAGATGTGGATTTCAATTAAAAACACATCATCTCCATTTCATTTTGCAATCTCAGTTGTCAGTATAACAAAAATCAATTTTTTTGTAACTGGTCGAGTCCAAGTATAAAATATTTATATTATAGGGTAGGTACGGGTAGATAAGCGTTATTTATAATTTTAACGACTAAAATCGTTAACCAACTGTAGTCGTGTGTTTTCGGTTTGGTTCAGTTTATACCTCGGTTTATACGTTACGATATGATACATTTTGACATTCTTAATATTTTCTATTGTTTTTTTAAATATTAAATTTAGTATTTACATTGTATTTAGTATTGTGTTATGGACATAATTACGAATACAGAAGAATTTCTGTCGTCGTGGAATTTGTCACATTTATGTACCACTTTCGAAGGTTAGTAAACAATATTATTTATATTGAATAGAAAATACTAATTTGAAATATAATGTAAAATAGTTTTTATGATTGAAAAAGTACATTTAATAGAGTTTTTAGATATTTTATAAAAATAGACGATGAGCAAATATTTCCAGGCCAGTACAATGCAAAAAAAAATTGTTACTTTGTGAAAATTCAAATATTTGATATTAAATTAATTTATTGTTAATGAAGCTAAGTTGTTGATCCTCAGGATTTTCTTTTTTCGAATAAAGATATGAACAAGAAGGCGAAAATGGATCAAAGAATTAGGATATTTTCGCTTTCTTGTTCATATCTTTATTCGATTAAATTAATTTGTTATCGTATTTATTTTAGAACATGGGGTTGACTTAAATTGTTTACAATTTATGCAAGAATCGGATATAGAGAATTTAATTCCAAAAATTGGAGATAGAATTAGATTTCGACAAGCTTTAAAAACATTAAAAACTGATTCAACAAACGAATCATCAATGATTATCTAACCATTTAGTCCACAGAGTTCATCTTCTTGTTTATCTGAGGATTTTCGTCAAGAATCTAATGAACAAATTAATAAAAAATTAAAACTAGATTCAAAAAATATTGTAAGGAATATTAACTTTTTTTTGAAATTTTTCAATATTTTTTTTATTGTATACACGTTTTAGAGTTTATATGTACTAAAATATTTCAAAAATGAAAAAAAATTGGATAGCAAATGTCGGTCGAACCTCGTTGGCATTGTAGTTAATTACTACATAAAAACATATGGACAAATGAGGAGAGAAGATTTCATTGAGATAGTCGACCAAATAATAAAATTATTTCCAAAAGAAGAAAAAGTATGTACATATATATAAATTATATAACTTTTTTTATATATTTCTTACAGGAAACATATTATGTACCTTCATACAAATTGAACAACACATATACTTATACAAGCAAGAGGCAAATTGTTGGACAAATATAATAATGTTTGTAGAGAACTGAGAAAAGTTAGCTTATTAATAAATAAAAGAGAAGTGGCCACTTTAGATTTAACAGAAGATTCAGATGTTGCGAGTTTTGCTAGTATTTTATTTTGTATATTTTTAAAACAATATTAATTTCTTAATTTTTAGATGAAGATAATTTACAAAATCTAAAATTATGGTTACTGAACGGTAAAGAACCATGGCTCACAGTAGAAGAAAAATGGAAGGAAACATTTCCATTAAGAAAAATAATGTATAACACTAGCGGTATTGAAAATATATTTCGCATAGTACAAGAATGGCCTTCATTGAAATTACCGTTGGGCTATAAACTGGTATTTTTCTGTGTAATTTTTATATCTATGTATACTTGTATCAATTTTTTAATATATGCATATTTTAGATTGACATCTTTTTTTTTTATATTTATCCTGGACGGAGTGAATCACTATATATGAAATGGCCAGAATTTGTAAATAAAATAAAACCATTAATATTTACACACATAAAAAAAAGATACAAAAGAAAAAGAACTATTTCGAAATTTAGGAAAAGAAATGAATGTATTGCCTTGCAATACAAAAGTTTCTGTTAAAACAAATCACACCAAATTGATGTGGAAGCCATCGTTGGCGGAATGCACGGAAGCGTTAATATTTCAAGTTGATGTAAGTATATTACTAATGCATATTTTGAAAATATTTTAGACTGTTTTGGATATTGAGAACAATTACATTTACTGTTGTAAATATTACATTTATTAATATAAATATTACATTTATTAATGTAATTATTACATTTACTAATGTCATTATTACATTTATAATTTTTTACATTTTTCTATAAAAATATTTGTATAATTACATAAAATAAGTATTCAAATGTAAAAATACATAAAAATTGTAAAATTCAAATAATATTATAAAATTTACAGTGTAGGAAGAAATCAGACAATATTTAAGAATATTTAATATTAAAATAAAATTCGTTCAGTCTTGCCGCAACTTTACTAGTGATAGCCCGAACGAATCGACGAGGCCACGCAGAAGTCTACAGCAAGCATCAAGAGTATCACCACCACTAGTGTACAGTTTTTAAGTTTTTACTCCTACAATATTATGGATACCCGGAGCAGCTTAGAGGTTAGTAAATACATTTGTTTTTCTTATTTACATTTTAAGAGAGTGCATTTCGATGTCAAATTTTGAGTAATTTTCTGTAGCACATTACTATAAATCGACGAAATATTTTTAAATTATTTTTTTTTTGATTAATGTATATAAAGAATTTAAAAAATGAAAAATTCGAAAAGAAAAATATAAATTTTGCGATACTAAAAATACGAAGCATGAGAAAACACGGCTATTTTTGCATAAAAAAATAGAGTTGATATAATAACAATATTTTAATTTTAATGACTTTTCGAACTTTATACAGTTTTGATACACATATATACCAAATTTGAAATTTATATGTTTTTTGTATATATCACTATATTTCACAGTTTCATCACCAATTCAAACAAGTTTTTACGATTGATTACACTTACAAAAATTTACTCTTTACATTCTTTATACATATTAAACTTATTTTTAAAATTAAAAAGAAGTTGCCGTTTTATTTCATATAAAAATTAGTTTTAAACACGGACAACTTGTCTAGACTAATTCAATTAATGAGCTACACTTGTGGCCCGTGTGCGTAATTGCGTAATTTTAAACACGGGCAACTTCTTGTCTAAACTAATACACTTATACAAAAATAAACACACTTCTGACACTAATAACATACAACTGCTACAGACTACACATAAGACTAAGGAATTACTATTATACGAACAGTTACATATTTACAGACACAACAATGACGAACCTAACAATATACTTAACGACATTACAGAAACCGACAACCATCTTTTTAAACTAGTTTGCTAATTTTAATTTGGCGCGCTTATTATCGCAATACGTCATTTGATTTACTTCTTCTTATTCCACAAACAATTAACATGCTTATCGGTATTTATGTTACACTACTTTAACAACTTACAACACTTCCACACTATACAAGGTCATACCAAACAAATTAAACTACGCACTTTTTATAAAAGAATTTTAACTTTCAATATTTTATATTTCATCGTCTAATTCTTCCTAACAAGTGCAATTTATATTTTTAAACATAACAAAAAAATATTAAAACATTTTCCACTATATTATCGCAGTGAGAAAAACAATTATAGATCAAATAAAGCAAGCTAAATACTTTTGTATGATATTTGACAGCACTCCAGATATTTCGCACAAAGATCAAACCAGTCAAATTATTAGATATGTAGTTATTGATGGCAGCGAAGTTAAAGTTGTAGAATCGTTTATTGACTTTTTAGAAACTAAAGGAAAAACTGCTTAGGAAATCACAAATATGAT
The DNA here is from genome assembly GCA_963966155.1 of Clivina fossor. Classification (NCBI taxonomy): domain Eukaryota; kingdom Metazoa; phylum Arthropoda; class Insecta; order Coleoptera; family Carabidae; genus Clivina; species Clivina fossor. The sequence goes on along the minus strand of OZ014552.1, from coordinate 5,711,231 downwards.
TTTAACGAAATTAGAAAATGACGGTTTATATATAAAAAAATTGCAGAGAACAGGCTTATGATAATGCTGCCGTCATGGCAGGAAAGCACAGCGGTATTCAAACTCGCATTAAAGAAATAAATCCAAATGCAGAATTTGTAGCATGTACAAATCATTCTTTAAACCTGGCATGCTTACACGCAGCTTCTACTGCTATCGATTCCATAACATTTTTTGGAACTATCGAACAGTTGTTTTCGTTGTTTGCTTCTTCCACTCATAGATGGCATGTTTTACTTTCTGTCACTGGTGAAGGTGTTAAACGCAGTGTAGAAACTCGCTGGAGCGCTAGAGCAGAAGCGGTGACTATAGTAAAAAAACATTTTTTTTTGTATTTTAAGCGCTTTGGAAAAATTTACTTCTGATGAAGAAAATAGTAAAACGAAATCAGATGCTGGAATATTACTCAATTCAATGCAATCTTTTTCTTTTCTATGTTATCTCAATTTATGGGAACCCGTCCTTTTGGAAATTAATGACGCGCAAAAATACCTGCAAATAAAAGGGTTAAATGTCCATCAATGCCACATAAAACTAAATTCTTTGTAATTCCATTTCATGGAACAAAGAGATGCGCTAATACAAAACGCTGTTATTGCATCCAAAACAATTTGTGAAGAGTTGGAGATATCGACTGAGCGTCGAGTTAGAAGGAGAAAAAATATGAGTGGAGAAAATTCGCGAGACGTGGGGCTATCCTTAGAACAAGACCTACGAAGAGAAATGTTTTTATCTATGGATAGAATTATAAAGGAAATAAAAGAACGCTTTGATCAGTTGCATGTCCTTGTAAGAAAATATTCGTGTATAATACCATGTAACGTACTAAATGAAGAATTTGAATGTCAAATAAATGATTTTACTGACATTGATAAAGAACAGTTCCATATTGATAGAAAAAGGATCCAGGTTTTTATGGCTGTACCTGCACTACAAGAAGAGACAAAACATTGGAAAAACGGGGGAAGAGGTCTACTGAAATTTATTCAAAAGTATAGATTGGAAAATTCTGTACCCAACATTCTAATTTTGCTAAGAATTTTTTTAACAATTGGTATCAGTGTCGCTAGTTGCAAAAGGAGCTTCTCAAAATTGAAGTTGATAAAAAATTATCTTCGTTCCACAATGAGTGATTTAAGACTTCAAAATCTTGCAATATTGTCCATAGAACAAGAAATTACAAATAATATTAATTTTGAGAATATTATTCACGATTTTTCTACTATGAAAGTTAGAAGAGTAAATATATAAATAAGTTTACATACACATATATGTACAATCTGTTTGTTTATCGAAAAGAAATGTAATTATTTATTTATAAATATAAAATAAAAATTTTTAATGGTAAGTTTCTTGTGGCCTTTAAAAGAGTATCTTGTATTTTTATAAAAGTTGCATTTATAGGTATATCAACTTATGCGGCCTCCTTTATTACTACCTAATTTAAATATGGCATCCAATGGTAAAAAAGTTCTCCATCTATAGTTTGTCTCAATTACAATTATTTATTTATGTTTATTAATTTATAAAAACCACCATTTGATTGACTTACAAAGGGCGGCAAACTGGGGACCGCCCCGGGCGGCAAAAGTTCTAGGTACGCCACTGCGCGTAACTGTGTTACAAAATATGGTGCGCCTACTGCAGGGTTAATTATTTAATGTATGTAATCGTATTTTTTGTGTTTCGATTGGTTTTTTTATAGTATATAGTAGCACTAATTTGGTAACGCATTTTTTTTTATAAGTACCTATATAAAATTATATACAGGGTGTAACAGAATAACTATTCCTAATTTTAACTGGAGTATCCTGGGCTCAAAATATGAAGATTTAATGCAAATCACTGAGATAAAATGTGGCTCCTTATTGAGCTACAGGCTGTTTTATATAAAAATTTAAAAATGATTTTTGCCCAGTACTTTAAAACTATTTGACGTATCCTTATCATACTTGGCAGGAAATGTAAGTAAGAAACTTTTATTTAACATAATTTAGTATGGTGTACGGTACCTACATTTCCTGCCAAGTATGATAAGGATACGTCAAATAGTTTTAAAGTACTGGGCAAAAATCGTTTTTAAATTTTTATATAAAACACCCTGTAGCTCAGTAAGGAGCCACATTTTATCTCAGTGATTTGCATTAAATCTTCATATTCTGAGCCCAGGATACTCCAGTTAAAATTAGGAATAGTTATTCTGTTACACCCTGTATATGTATAATTATATGTATATGTACAATTTTAAAATTTTTGATTGAATTGATTACAAATAAAATTCTGTATTTTTTGTTTCCTTCTGCATAATTTTGCTATATATTTTTTTTTGGTGCATCAATATTTGAATGCAGCTTTTATCCATAGTAATGATCTCTACACTGCAAACATATTTTGGACACATAATATTAAAAGTTTTTGGTTTGTCGTAGAAATATGCAGATTTTTATTATTTCCTTAGGATATAATATGTGCAGTAAAAATAATTTAAAAATAACTAAATACAATTTGCCTACACAATAGTAGTCGGTCAAAATTATTCATAAAGAGCAAATTTTCCCTTTTATATTTATTTTTCTAGTATTTCTAAAGAAACCATGGCATCAACAAGTAATAATGCTATACCTAATGATAACTTTTTTCCTGCATTCATAAAATAAATATTTCGCAATTTCTTTCTTTTATATCCATTATTATCGGGAATCATTTGAGAAAAATATCGGAAAAGATTTTAGCGCTATTGAGAACTAGTTTAAAATTGTTAAAAAAGATACCTTTAATTCGAAACGCCGAATCAGGATTTATCGTTTTGATCGAAAAATGGAAAGTTTTTTGAAAGGTCGTATTTTAGATCATGAAATTTGTTTAAACGCTACAAAAAAAACTGACGATTCAAATATATCTACAAACACCAATAATTCTGATACAATACTTGCAGAAATATTTTAACCCTTTGCGAACAAGTGGTTATCAACGCTAACCATACATGATAAATTTATTTCCTACGCTCCTGTAGGTTTCCGTTGCACACCATACTGTTTAGTGTGTTGCCTAGATCATAATATAAGTAGAAAAAAATGTTGCGCAAGTCTCAACGTATTCTTTCAGTTTCAATATTATATAGTGTGTGCACGTGTACGGACCCACAAAAATTGATTAGTATTGTTACTAATATTGGCTATTGTTTGTGCATAAACTGTAACTTTGTCAAGCGTTCTCATTTTTCCATGGAGAGGGTACCTTCCCTCCGCAGAGTATTACATTATACAACAAATGTAGTATTTGTTGCATAAACCTGGTACTTAGATGCTTCTTCCGTATTCCATCTAGTCCAGAAGCCGAGTTCGCTTTGATGCTCGTTACCTTTCTTCTTATCGAATCAATGGTAATGGGCTCAATAGCTTTGAACTCATCTTTGTCCTCCTCCACATCTAACTTTACGTTAGTTGGAGATCTGCCCCAAAGATTCTCATATGTTTCTTTCACTTGTGCAGTAGAAGGTTTTTGGGTACTTACCTCTGTCCACAGTGTATTTTCTCTGACCTGTTTTGCCATCAAACTAGGACCTTTCTTATACAGTTCCTGTGACCTGGCATACCACTGTTGCCTATTGGCCCTTGTACGGGGAACGTAGTTATCCTTTTTCCTTTTATTCGGTAAAGGCTTAACACCACACTCCTCGCCAAGATAAGAAATGACTTTACCATAAATATAGTCAATCGTAGCTTGTGACATTTCTGACTCTTCCACTATTATAAGCGAGTCTACTAGTGTTTTGAACAAATCTTTTTGAGGATTTGTTTTTGCACAGCTGGGCTCCAAACAGTCTTTGACTGTTTGCACTGTGTTCTTAATCCAGTCTTCCTTGTTCAGAGGAATTGTAGCATCCATTATATTAATAATTGGTATATCTGGCTCAGGCCTCTCAGTAGCTGGATCTCTACTCGGAGGCTCTGGCTCGATATTTTGTGTTGCTATCGCTAGGTTAGGTTCGTGAACACTATTCCTGCGTGCAACTAGTTCAGAGTATTCATTTCTGAGATTTATATAAGCGGGCTCCCTCCGCTTATCACTAATTTGTTTTAGTGTTTTTCCAGGCATCATACTCTGTAATTCCTTATTAATATTACCGCTACCTTTGAACATTAGTTCATAGATAGCCAACTCCTTCGTGTCCTCTACACTGAATGTTTTCCCTCCTCTTAACGTTCGTTTTAATGGAATACTTTTCAGCACTCTCATCGCATTGCGCGAATTTGGGTGTGTCCTTTGGTGCTGAGAAAGTCCCATTTTTGTTGCAAAGGACTGCGTACAGTCTTCACATTTAAATTCCAGTTCCAAGGGAGCCACCCTTGAACACTTTGGCATGTGACATAAAGCCGCATGTTTTCTGTCATAGCGTTTATGGCAATATTGGCACATAAATACTATTTTGAGGTTTCCATGATCCTCCTCATAATGCTCAATTTCATCATTTAACCTTAGAGCCAGAAAGTTTCCTGTATGTAGGTTGAGACATATCCTACAGGATCTTTGCCCAAAAGGTAACATGATCATGTAACCTCCTCTTTCATACTCCTCATCACTCGCCATGTTAGCATCAAGAATCCCCTGATTTAATGTAGGAAGAGCGGGATTCATTGCTTCTTCCTCATCTCTTGCCATGTTGGCATCAAGAATCCCCTGGACTTGTAAAGGAAGAGCGGGATTCATTGCTACTTCCAGTTCCGAGGCAACATTATTAGTATTTTGACCAAATGTTGACGGATTAAGGGGCTGGTAACCCCAAAATCCCTTGCCCGACTAGCGGGTGTGTTGCTATCCTATCCTCGTTAGTTTCAGAAGGTTGATATCGTTAAATATCCTCCAACTTACTTATAGCGGCCACCACGAAAAGGTGAGAAGTAGGTAGACTGACATACATGCCTGATGCTTAGGGTAATAACCCTAAATATCTCTGGTTAAGCACTTGATCATCTCTTAGACTCCACAGACGACACTACGTCTGCTATATGGAGTTGGCAGCCAATGGCTCGTGACCCGCACAGCGGCGAATTATCAGCATAAACTGGTCAAAGAGGCAAGAGCTAAGGCTCATCTCGGATACTAGATTAAGGGCCTAGCCCAAAATCCGACACCTCAAGCGATGGCCTTGGCCTTAAGAGAGTCATAGTTACTCCCGCTTGACATAGGTAGCCACTAGGCAGTAAGACGACTTAATTTTTAGGTATACAGAAAAATAAATTGACATTAGAAGAACTGGAAAATATGAACCAGGATGATTTCCATATGTTACTTGCAGAAATTCCTAGTGATTTCAAATCAGTTAATAATGATTTTAGTGATGATGAAGATGAAATAGTGGAACCAAAATTGTCCGAAAATATGGCTATGCTAAATGATGAACCAAATCAATTCGTGGATGAAAATAATATTGCTAGTGACTGGGATAGCGACGAAGAACTTCCACTTTCCAGAATACAAGAAGATTTGAGAGCCAATACAGTTGTATGGACTCAGGATGTCCGGCATGTTACAAGAACAAATCCATTTCTGGAAGAAACAGGTCCTGTTGTACCAAAAAACTTAGAAACTCCAACCGATCTTTTTTTACACTTATTCCCTGAAGATTTTATAATAGACGTTGTGTTTCAAACAAATTTGTATGCGCTGCAACAAAATGGCGGGGCCTGTAATTTCGTTCCAACAACAACTTCTGAAATAAAAGAGTTTTTGGCAGTAAATATGATAATGAGCATGAAGAAGATGCCGAGCTATAGAGACTACTGGTCATCAAAAGACGAGCTCAGAGACGCCTTTATTAGCTCGGTTATCTCTCGCTACAGATTTTCGTGGCTCTTGAGACACATACATTTCAACGACAACTCAGTTCAGCCTCGGAGAAATGAACCAAACCACGATAAGCTTTACAAAATAAGGCCTCTACTTACTAAATTATCAGAAACGTTTCTTTCGGCATTAAATCCATCAGAATATCAGTCTGTGGACGAATCGATGATAAAGTTCAAG
>OZ014552.1:5037665-5100165 GCA_963966155.1 Clivina fossor | reverse complement strand
GCTGGCTGGCTGGCTGGCTGGCTGGCTGGCTGGCTGGCTGGCTGGCTGGCTGGCTGGCTGCTGGCTGGCTGGCTGGCTGGCTGGCTGGCTGGCTGGCTGGCTGGCTGGCTGGCTGGCTGGCTGGCTGGCTGGCTGGCTGGCTGGCTGGCTGGCTGGCTGGCTGGCTGGCTGGCTGGCTGGCTGGCTGGCTGGCTGGCTGGCTGGCTGGCTGGCTGGCTGGCTGGCTGGCTGGCTGGCTGGCTGGCTGGCTGGCTGGCTGGCTGGCTGGCTGGCTGGCTGGCTGGCTGGCTGGCTGGCTGGCTGGCTGGCTGGCTGGCTGGCTGGCTGGCTGGCTGGCTGGCTGGCTGGCTGGCTGGCTGGCTGGCTGGCTGGCTGGCTGGCTGGCTGGCTGGCTGGCTGGCTGGCTGGCTGGCTGGCTGGCTGGCTGGCTGGCTGGCTGGCTGGCTGGCTGGCTGGCTGGCTGGCTGGCTGGCTGGCTGGCTGGCTGGCTGGCTGGCTGGCTGGCTGGCTGGCTGGCTGGCTGGCTGGCTGGCTGGCTGGCTGGCTGGCTGGCTGGCTGGCTGGCTGGCTGGCTGGCTGGCTGGCTGGCTGGCTGGCTGGCTGGCTGGCTGGCTGGCTGGCTGGCTGGCTGGCTGGCTGGCTGGCTGGCTGGCTGGCTGGCTGGCTGGCTGGCTGGCTGGCTGGCTGGCTGGCTGGCTGGCTGGCTGGCTGGCTGGCTGGCTGGCTGGCTGGCTGGCTGGCTGGCTGGCTGGCTGGCTGGCTGGCTGGCTGGCTGGCTGGCTGGCTGGCTGGCTGGCTGGCTGGCTGGCTGGCTGGCTGGCTGGCTGGCTGGCTGGCTGGCTGGCTGGCTGGCTGGCTGGCTGGCTGGCTGGCTGGCTGGCTGGCTGGCTGGCTGGCTGGCTGGCTGGCTGGCTGGCTGGCTGGCTGGCTGGCTGGCTGGCTGGCTGGCTGGCTGGCTGGCTGGCTGGCTGGCTGGCTGGCTGGCTGGCTGGCTGGCTGGCTGGCTGGCTGGCTGGCTGGCTGGCTGGCTGGCTGGCTGGCTGGCTGGCTGGCTGGCTGGCTGGCTGGCTGGCTGGCTGGCTGGCTGGCTGGCTGGCTGGCTGGCTGGCTGGCTGGCTGGCTGGCTGGCTGGCTGGCTGGCTGGCTGGCTGGCTGGCTGGCTGGCTGGCTGGCTGGCTGGCTGGCTGGCTGGCTGGCTGGCTGGCTGGCTGGCTGGCTGGCTGGCTGGCTGGCTGGCTGGCTGGCTGGCTGGCTGGCTGGCTGGCTGGCTGGCTGGCTGGCTGGCTGGCTGGCTGGCTGGCTGGCTGGCTGGCTGGCTGGCTGGCTGGCTGGCTGGCTGGCTGGCTGGCTGGCTGGCTGGCTGGCTGGCTGGCTGGCTGGCTGGCTGGCTGGCTGGCTGGCTGGCTGGCTGGCTGGCTGGCTGGCTGGCTGGCTGGCTGGCTGGCTGGCTGGCTGGCTGGCTGGCTGGCTGGCTGGCTGGCTGGCTGGCTGGCTGGCTGGCTGGCTGGCTGGCTGGCTGGCTGGCTGGCTGGCTGGCTGGCTGGCTGGCTGGCTGGCTGGCTGGCTGGCTGGCTGGCTGGCTGGCTGGCTGGCTGGCTGGCTGGCTGGCTGGCTGGCTGGCTGGCTGGCTGGCTGGCTGGCTGGCTGGCTGGCTGGCTGGCTGGCTGGCTGGCTGGCTGGCTGGCTGGCTGGCTGGCTGGCTGGCTGGCTGGCTGGCTGGCTGGCTGGCTGGCTGGCTGGCTGGCTGGCTGGCTGGCTGGCTGGCTGGCTGGCTGGCTGGCTGGCTGGCTGGCTGGCTGGCTGGCTGGCTGGCTGGCTGGCTGGCTGGCTGGCTGGCTGGCTGGCTGGCTGGCTGGCTGGCTGGCTGGCTGGCTGGCTGGCTGGCTGGCTGGCTGGCTGGCTGGCTGGCTGGCTGGCTGGCTGGCTGGCTGGCTGGCTGGCTGGCTGGCTGGCTGGCTGGCTGGCTGGCTGGCTGGCTGGCTGGCTGGCTGGCTGGCTGGCTGGCTGGCTGGCTGGCTGGCTGGCTGGCTGGCTGGCTGGCTGGCTGGCTGGCTGGCTGGCTGGCTGGCTGGCTGGCTGGCTGGCTGGCTGGCTGGCTGGCTGGCTGGCTGGCTGGCTGGCTGGCTGGCTGGCTGGCTGGCTGGCTGGCTGGCTGGCTGGCTGGCTGGCTGGCTGGCTGGCTGGCTGGCTGGCTGGCTGGCTGGCTGGCTGGCTGGCTGGCTGGCTGGCTGGCTGGCTGGCTGGCTGGCTGGCTGGCTGGCTGGCTGGCTGGCTGGCTGGCTGGCTGGCTGGCTGGCTGGCTGGCTGGCTGGCTGGCTGGCTGGCTGGCTGGCTGGCTGGCTGGCTGGCTGGCTGGCTGGCTGGCTGGCTGGCTGGCTGGCTGGCTGGCTGGCTGGCTGGCTGGCTGGCTGGCTGGCTGGCTGGCTGGCTGGCTGGCTGGCTGGCTGGCTGGCTGGCTGGCTGGCTGGCTGGCTGGCTGGCTGGCTGGCTGGCTGGCTGGCTGGCTGGCTGGCTGGCTGGCTGGCTGGCTGGCTGGCTGGCTGGCTGGCTGGCTGGCTGGCTGGCTGGCTGGCTGGCTGGCTGGCTGGCTGGCTGGCTGGCTGGCTGGCTGGCTGGCTGGCTGGCTGGCTGGCTGGCTGGCTGGCTGGCTGGCTGGCTGGCTGGCTGGCTGGCTGGCTGGCTGGCTGGCTGGCTGGCTGGCTGGCTGGCTGGCTGGCTGGCTGGCTGGCTGGCTGGCTGGCTGGCTGGCTGGCTGGCTGGCTGGCTGGCTGGCTGGCTGGCTGGCTGGCTGGCTGGCTGGCTGGCTGGCTGGCTGGCTGGCTGGCTGGCTGGCTGGCTGGCTGGCTGGCTGGCTGGCTGGCTGGCTGGCTGGCTGGCTGGCTGGCTGGCTGGCTGGCTGGCTGGCTGGCTGGCTGGCTGGCTGGCTGGCTGGCTGGCTGGCTGGCTGGCTGGCTGGCTGGCTGGCTGGCTGGCTGGCTGGCTGGCTGGCTGGCTGGCTGGCTGGCTGGCTGGCTGGCTGGCTGGCTGGCTGGCTGGCTGGCTGGCTGGCTGGCTGGCTGGCTGGCTGGCTGGCTGGCTGGCTGGCTGGCTGGCTGGCTGGCTGGCTGGCTGGCTGGCTGGCTGGCTGGCTGGCTGGCTGGCTGGCTGGCTGGCTGGCTGGCTGGCTGGCTGGCTGGCTGGCTGGCTGGCTGGCTGGCTGGCTGGCTGGCTGGCTGGCTGGCTGGCTGGCTGGCTGGCTGGCTGGCTGGCTGGCTGGCTGGCTGGCTGGCTGGCTGGCTGGCTGGCTGGCTGGCTGGCTGGCTGGCTGGCTGGCTGGCTGGCTGGCTGGCTGGCTGGCTGGCTGGCTGGCTGGCTGGCTGGCTGGCTGGCTGGCTGGCTGGCTGGCTGGCTGGCTGGCTGGCTGGCTGGCTGGCTGGCTGGCTGGCTGGCTGGCTGGCTGGCTGGCTGGCTGGCTGGCTGGCTGGCTGGCTGGCTGGCTGGCTGGCTGGCTGGCTGGCTGGCGAAATTTCTAAGGAAGGAATTTACTCAAGATTTTACATGATTTTTTTGAAAAAAATGTTGTAGCAAAAGTTGGTGTTAGTCAGTTAAGATGGTTCGGACATGTTGAGCGAAAGCGTCTAATGAACGTTTGGTTAAAAAGATTTATTTGAATGATTTTGATGGTATACGTTTGCAGGTGGACGTCCGATGAGTAGTTGGAGTGGTGGTATGATTGAGAGAGTGGCTTGCGTGAGCGAAAGTTTCCAAGTTGTAGAAATAAAAGAGCATGTATGAGAGTGGAATTATGAATGTAGATGAAAGTGCGACAGTTGCTTGTGCTGGATAGGAATGTTTGGAGGCGACTGATTACGGAATGATGAAAAGAGTTTGTGCCACATCCTGTTGGATACATGGCGTGATTGTGTATGTATGTATATATGTAAATATTTCATTTCGGCATTAAAATTTTCCGATTTACAATTCTATAAAATGTGCAAAAATAAACACAGTATGTAAAGTTTGAAGTAAGTACAATTTGGTAATCGTAAAATAAAGTTTAGCCAAGCTAAAATTTGATATTTCTAGTTCTGTATTAATATTTATTTATTAAAGTTATTTTTTGAAAAAATTCAAAATAAGACTTTTTCAAAATTCAGTAAAATAGGGAAAAAAATTAGCTACATAATAGCTAAGAAACTTTTCTCTCTAACTCATACTCTGATTTAGCAGGAAAAATGTTATCAACCTGGCGAACGAACAACCTTTATATATATATATATATATATATATATATATATATATATATATATATATATATATATATATATATATATATATATATAAGAAGTAAGCAATTTTACTTAATTTATGTGATTATTATAAATTATATTAAAAAATTACACAGTATTTTCTGGTAGAAATAATACAGAATATTTATATAACAAAATATATATCAACAAAACATGTCATTTAACGTTAATATTTTTTTTACACATACATTGAGAAAACTTTTGCTTGAGATTCAACGTATTTACAAATTTTAACTCAAAAGTAAACGTGACATTCAACTATAAAGTTATTTTTTCTAATAGAAATTTAAATTTTAATACAACAAAAAATAATACTAATTGTAAGTAACAGTATAATTATTTTAAAAGATTTGTATAAAATTAATACTTACTATTTAGTTTAAAAATATAGTGTTATTCTGAAATAAATCTAATTGTAAAATTATCAATAAGTTTCAGTTCAAATGTGATTTCATTTTTAAACTATAAATATTAATTAAACTCATACAGAGCTTTAGAAATAGTTATAATGTTAATTACTATTATTTTTTTATTGAAATTTTTATTTTCATTAGAAAAACATAAATTTACAGTTCAAAAATACATTTACTTTTGCGTTAAAAGTAAAAATTTTAGCTCTAAAGTAAAATGTTTCTCAGTTAACTAAAAATCAATGTTTTATGACAAAAAGAATATACAAATTATACATACATACACAATCACGCCATGTACCCAAAAGGGTGTGGCACAAACTCTTTTCATCATTCCGAAATCAGTCGCCTCCAAACATTCCTATTCAAACAAGCAACTTTCGCTTCATCCACATTCATAATTCTTCTCATACATGCTCTTTTATTTCTACTACTTAGAAACTTTCGCTCACGCAAGCCACCCTCTCAATCATACCACTCCAACTACTCATCGGACGTCCACGCAAACGTATACCATCAAACCATAAAAAATGTGGTGTAAATAGGAGAGATCGGGTACGAAATAGACTAGTGTATGATGAGTGTGAAATTGAAAAAAATGTTGTAGTAAAAGTTGGTGTTAGTCAACTAAGATGGTTCGGTCATGTTGAGCAAATGTCTAATGAATGTTTGGTTAAAAAGATTTATTTATGCAAATTATTAACTTGTTATATTTATTTACAAATATTTTATAATTCTTTTTCTTTGCAAAATTACTTCCGATGTTTTGCAAATTTCTGTCGGATTCAATGCAGGATACGTCAGGTATAGTGGTTAATTTGTATTTTTTATATTTACAGAAAAAAAATCGAAAAATAAGAAGTAAAAAACTTAAAAAAATACCAGTAATTTTGCAAAAAAATAAATGATTCAATATTCTTGCAAAACTTACATATTTGTGAGTTATGGAATTACGTTTCTAAAACACTTTAATATGTCGAATTTTAGTCTAAAACGAAACTTGCGTAAACATAAATTTTTACTAATACATTTCAAGAAACTTTTTTTAGTTGAAACATTTCCGCGATAGATTTAAAATTTTGCATAGTTTTTTTTTTCCTGCATTAGAGCTAGTTCATACCCGTTATATATTAGTGCGTGTCCAGAAAGTCATAGGTCATATCTAGTAGAATAGCACTTAATATACTGTTTTACGTTTAATACAACAGAGCACCGTCGTTTGTTTTTTTCGTAATATTCAATTTAGTTTTTAACAGTGTATTTGTGCAAGAAACTGATATGCTTATGCTTATGTATAAAATGAGGCGTATAGATGCAAAACTCACTATTCGACAAAAAGTGAAAAATGAGATTTTGCGCGATTTGGACGTAGAATTTTACAAGGAATACGATATTTAGGTTAGTTAGAAACAAAACTCAGTATTTAATATGAGAAACACGCTTTAAAGTTTAGTGTTGGATGCAAAACTCACTTCTTGCGTTGATAGCTTAGATGCAAAAGTAACTGTTTGCTTTTCACCAAAAAAAAATTTATTGGTAATAATAATAATTATTAAAAATAATAACATTTTATATAAAGTTCCATTTAATAATAAAAATTATATAGCTATATTTAAAGTAGATTACATAATTATCAATAATTTTTTTAAAGTTAAAAGTTACTTTAAAATTTATTGCGAAACAAAAATTCATGAATATTTAGTTTTTAGTTGAGATTATTTAATGATCTATGATCTACGTTTGAAGTTTGAAAAATTAATTGTATTTCTGAGGTAGTCAAAAAGAACACAAGTATTAAAATATTCATTTTTTATTTGAAATTTATTATTTCATTGAGATTACAAAATAGATATTATAATCTATATTTACAATATTTTTTAGAAAATTATTGAACTAAAAACACTTTTTGACTTATATTTAAAATTATATATAATTATTTACAATAGCTTTATTTATGTTTGTTTTAATTTTTAAATGTTAGATGTAACAAAATAAAAGAAATGTTAAAAAGCACTTTTATCAAAAGAGTTTTTAAAAGTGGTTCATTTAAATTAACAGTTCTTTAATTGTTTTATTTAAAAATCAGTGGCCAGTACTACGAGCTCGGTTGCAAAATCGGTTTTAGCTAATATCGATATTAAAACAATGTAACTGTCATAATGAACTAAAACACCCAAAAATCGAGTACGTGGTACGAGCTATGTTTAGTGTTTTTTTTAAATAATAATTAAACAATCTGCAAATAAAATTTTATTTGAATTAATTGATTAAAAAATCAAATACAAGAAAATATTTAACGCAAATTTGTTGACTTAAGGTTTGCATTAAATTCAATCGGTAGTTATTGTGTTGTTTGAATTTCCCCTTCTTTCTCTTCCAGTTCCTTCACTCCATCAACTCACTTGAATCATTTGTTACTTCCGGTTGGAGAGGAGACTGCTCCCGTATGCGTGTGCGCGTGTGAGTGTGAGTATGACTGAGTGTGAGTGCAAGTGTGAGTGTGTGAGTGTGTGTGTGTGTATGTGTGTATGTGTGTATGTGTGTATGTGTGTATGTGTGTATGTGTGTGAGTGTGTGTGTATGTGTATGTGTGTATGTGTATGTGTGTATGTGGTGGTGTGTGTATGTGTGTATGTATGCATGTGTGTTTATGTGTGTATGTATGCATGTGTGTGTCTGTGTTGTGTTTGTTTCCGGTTTACCGGCCAACTGAAACGGCTCGCGCCACAATCACTTCCGGTCGCACTAGTAAACCGTCTCTATCTTACTATGAATATGAACGTCGTGACGTCTTCAACTATTTTTCAGAATAAAATGGGAATTTTACAGAATTTTTATTATAAGTAATACTTTTCTTGCTTTTACAGATGCATTTCAACTGTTGTAATTTATAAGATACAAGTAATTGTCAATTATTTTATTTATTAAAAATTATTCTATGATGATTATGTGTTATTTGATAATATTATAACAAATAAAAATTATTTATATAGAATTTAATTAAATTATTAACAAACTAAAATTATTTAATATAAAGTACTATTTTTTAATAATATCTAATGAAACAATAAGATCCAATGATGTTATAGATTTGTCTTCGATTTCAACATAATAATCATACATCTCTTTATATGTAACATTCATATTCTTTGTTATAAATTTTTTTGTTTGAATATCGAATAGTGTAACAATACAATTATAATTATTTAATTCATCAGTAATAAATGTAGAAAAAATACCTATTTTATATACTGAATTATGTTTTATATATTCAAATAGTATGTTTTTATTATGTGATATATACGAGTTTTTCCATTTATTGTCAAATGTGAAATACCACACATTGGTTGATATAAATAATACATCGTTGTGCACCAAATTATAATGATCAACTAGTGAAACTTCACCGAAATCTTGTTTACAACACGGTAATCCACACACGGTACGATAACTACAATAGATTATTTCATGTTTGTTACATTTACTGCTGACATCTTCATAAGTACACCCTCTAGAATGATTTTTACATAATCTCTTTGGTGCGCAACTTGCACACCACCAACCATTGTCTATGCGATAATTTTTTTGTTTCACAATTTGATCACAACACTGAGCACATTTCAGTATTTTAAGTTCACCATCACTGTCTGTATTATCCTCGTTCAATTTATTCACATTGATATTAAAAATTGTTCCATCGTAACCGTCCATTATTTCTAGCATTGTATTTATACTTATCTCAATTGCATCGTTCTTTTTCATTACTCGCAAATCCTCAGTTGCAACTTTACCAGGTTTCGAATAACTGATCCTATTTTTTCGTATAGTTAATATAAAATCGTAATTGGTCACTAAAGTAGCCTCCCCAAGAAACTGTAATGAATGATAAATCTTCTTGGTCGTTAAACAAATTTTAGCATGAAGCAGAAACAATACATTAAGGGCAACTAGCAGAAAAGTTTGCTGGCTTCCTTTGGTAATATCATGCTGTAGATCACATGAATTTTCTACCAGCTGATCAGGATGTTTAATACTAACATGTTCGTACAACTCATATTTGGATCCGGTCCATTCACAAGCTCCTGATTCAAGAATTGGACAGACAATCGGACGATATCCACAATTGCTGATATGCTGACTAGATTCTATATCTTTAAATTTGATCTTCTTTCGACAACCTTTGTCTTCGTTGTTGCAAGGAAAGGAAAATTGCCTGGCCAGCACTTCATAGTTGGTATCGCGGACTGGATGTTCTTCTTCATCTGCTGCAACCGTACAGAGACCGCAATAACTTTTTCCTTCAGCACCGATAAAAATGGGAGCTGTCGATAGATACCCCGAGCACATGGAGCACTTTAGCGTCTTAAACACTTCCTTAGATACTTCCATAATTATTTGGATATTTTTGCTAGAACAAGTTAGATTTACAAAAATAGATTACTATTGAACTGATTGATATGCTACCAAAATGCGTTCTATATATATATATATATATATATATGTAGAAATTGGGCCAGAAGATAAGATTAAAGTAGAAGATTAAAGTATAAAAATGTATTTGTGCAATTATTATTGAAAAATATGTTTAGTATCTGATAATAAATTGTTTTAAATATCAAGTGGCAGAAATTACGAAATTATTAATAGTTTAACTATATATAATAGAACGATTACAACAGGATACGATAATGGATTTTGAAGTTTATAAAAATGCAAGAATTCAAATTTTTATCAGTTTATTACTAATCCAATATTTCGACAGCATTTGTGGCTTCTTCAGGAAAGCACTAAAAATGTTATTAATTTTTAGCAAATGTATAAAAAATCAAACTGTACGGTGTATAAAATATGTATATAAAGACTTATATGTATGATTAAAGACTTAAATGCTATTGTTATTAAATATAATTATTTAAAAAAAAAAATTTGAAAACAGGAGAAGCACAAAAATAATGTATTAATTAAAAT
Organism: Clivina fossor; assembly: GCA_963966155.1. Taxonomy (NCBI): domain Eukaryota; kingdom Metazoa; phylum Arthropoda; class Insecta; order Coleoptera; family Carabidae; genus Clivina; species Clivina fossor. Next base: position 5,090,498 of record OZ014552.1, on the reverse strand, counting down.
AACAATAAAACTTTACTTAATATACAAAATCATGAGAGAGTCAATAATTTAAAAAACAAATAAATAAATATAATAAATAAATAAAAACAGTGCAATTAGTTATGTCAAAGGTTAAAATTAAATCAAAAATACATCAAAACCGTGTACTGCAAACTAATTTTAAAATTTTTGTATGAAGCCTGGGAAACAATTTGTTATAAAAACATGTTTAAACTTTATATGAATTAATGATTCATATTTGAACTTTATTCAATGTGCGCAAGTGGAATTGTAGCAGTATTACAGGATGATGATAATATCAGATGTGTTACGAAAAATGGCAAAACGATCCGTAACTTACACACCAAAATATAAGAAAAAACGTCTAAATCAGCCACCACCAACACAATTTACGCAGTCAAATGTTCCTGTAATAAATATTATATTGGAACGTCGTTACAAAATCTAAAAAACAGAATGACTCAGCATAAAAGTGGCCAGAACAAGACGAATATGATGTGTGCTTTGGCAGTACATTTAAGGAGTACATCACACCAAGCTGATTATGACAATCCGTACATTCTTGATGTAGAAAACAACTATTTTAAACATAACTCACAATTGAAATTGGGTGATCAATAATAAATCGGATATCGGAAACTCGCTGGCCAATTATGCCAACATAATGAAAATGGATAAACGCTCAATACGCTTTAACGTTAGGCATTACGTATCTAATTGCTATATTCAGATACGTAGAAAAATACAAAATATGTTGAATTTCATATTGAATTTATTTGTTTAATATAACTTATTTATTGTAACTGACTATTCTAAAAATTACACAATAAATGTTGAATTAATAATTCAATAATAAATTTAATATTATTAATTGATTTATATAAAATAAAAATTAGTATATTTTTTAACTGGCTCTATTTTCTACAAAAACGATAATTAATGTACCGAAAAAACACCTGAGATATTATATCCTATGTAGAATAATACATATTTTTTTGAATTTTTTCGTAACTAATTTAAACTAACGTTTAGATTAGTTTAAAGTACACAGTTTCGACATAACTAATTGCACTATTTTTATTTATTTATTATATTTGTTTATTTGTTTTTTAAATTATTGACTCTCTCATGATTTTATATATTAAGTATAGTTTTATTGTTATTTTAATTAATGGATTATCTTTGTGCTCCTCCTGTTTTGAAAAAAAAATTTCTTACATTGAATTAAGATGATATTAGAGGTTAAAACAAACCATTTTTAAACAATTATATTTAATAACAATAACATTTAAGTTTTTAATCATACATGTAAGTCTTTATATACATATTTTATACATCATACAGTTTGGTTTTTTATACATTTGTTAAAAATTAATAATAACATTTTCTAGTGCTTCCCTGAAGAAGCTACGAATGCTGGCGAAATATTGTATTAGTAATCTATAATCCGTCCTACGGGCTTGTACCTGAATGCTGATGGCCCCGCTTCCGAGGGGACACCATTACGCATTGTACACATAAAGACGATTCTAAATTGTATTGCTATTATATTTACTATTTCCAAAAATGTAATCATTTCTTAACTTTAAATTAAATAACTATTGAAATACCTATCTTTATTTAATGTATACTTAACGCTATTTCTCGGTAATACTGGATTACAAAAGACACTATAATAAAGTTTATGAATATAAATTTGTTTGCTTAGTAATTAGTATACAACCAAATTAAGATTGGCAGTATAATTAAATAACAAGCATATTTAATGTAACGAAAACACTATATTTATAATAACAATGCTTTCATGTCTTATTATTTTATATTATCAACCATATTATAATTCAGCAATGTCATTTAACTGTTCATTTGTATGGGTATTTTTTATTAAACATTAACATGACTAACATAATTTGCCCAATGTTCAGCTGTTACTTTATTTAACGATTCTCGCCAAGTGTTTTCTACATCAGTTTTTGTTCCGACATAATACTTGGTGTTCGTATTTATTTTTTTTATGAATTTTCTAAATTGAGATTTACGTATTTGATTGATATAAAATATATTAAAAATAAAGTAGCATCTTTAATAAACAGCAAGTTGCACCTTCAGTACTATAATTAAATAAATATAAATAAACAAAAATAAAACGTTAGAATATCATAAGTCAGAGTGATGTTGTCTGAACGAGATCTGTGCCTGAATTGTCGTCCCCTCTACAAATTTGCAAATGTGCAATCCATTTCGATTTGGATCCACTATAGCACTATTTTGAATAATAAAAAATTAAAACACAATTTAAACTATGCAAATTCATTTGATAATATTTATAAATTACAATATTAAATTGATTATTTTCTGATATCAATTGCTTATATTAAAATCGTCAATTTTTGTCACTTCCATTAAACATATATTAATATAATATAATTATTAATAATATAAAATAAAAATGGCGGCTGCTAACATTTGCAATTTTAAATGTGCATTCAGAGATTGAGAGCAAAGCCAGGCCACAATGCACCTTAAAACATCTTGTAATTACTGCAAAAATAATATTACTGATATGCAATAGTAAATGTGCAAAAGTTTGAGATTTTTCGTAACATTATACCTGTATCAAAGTAAATAAAAAAAATTTAATTTACTTACTGTATAATCCAAAGATATAAAAAGATTTTGTGTTGCTTTTAAATATGTGCTGTCAGCTTTGCTTCAGAGATGTCGATATTTCATAAACTTTTGAATAAAACTGATGAACTTTCACCAGTAGTAGTCGAACTAGTTGAAGAAATAAGCGATATTAAAAACAAATAATTACAAAATTTACACGTATGTGATCAGACAAAAAAAAATCGTGCAAAATATTTTGTACGTGCTAGAAAACTCAACTGACGAGCAAGTACAAGTAACTCAGTCAGTCGAAAATATTAATCAATTATTAAATATTTGTCAAGTCGATAATAACGTTGTTACTAGCAAAAACAATTATATATATATATATATATATATATATCGACAAAGACAATAAACAAAATTACAGTGTTAATTAATATTGTTACCAATAATGACAATAACATCAAATGGACTGAAGCAATAAAAAAACGCACTAAACCTAAATAATCTACAAACAAAATTTAGAAAATAATGAAAATTACAAGACATCAAATTTTAAATACCGATTATCTAAAAAAAACATTGTTGGGAATAATAAATCTTTTTCAAACCTACAAGTTGCTGAAAATCGTACATACGTATATTTATGTTTATAAACTATAATAATAATAATAATAATATATATATATATATATATATATATATATATATATATATATATATATAGCCATTTATTTTTATTATCTACAAACTGAAATGCATCCTGCTATATGGCCAAAAGTAGATTTTCGAGAAAACCGTGGTTTTTTGTTTTTAAAAATCAAAATCCCCGGTTTCGGTTTTGTTTTTTCAGGTTTTTAATTTTTTCTACTATAGATGCTCTAAATAAATCAATAAATATTTATTATGTATTAAAATACACTATTGCACTTTACAATAAACTAATATACTATACAATAATTACCGCTACTCTGTATACTGAGTTACTGACATAATTAATTAAGAATTTGTAATAAAAAAAATATTGTTCTCTGTAATTTATCATTTAAATTTTATTTGATAGCAGCAAACATTATTTAGATGTTTATATGAAAAAATACAAGATAAACGAAAATTCTTCAAAAGACAAAATCTTTAAAATGTATATTTACTATATATGCAATTATTCGGCCTATTTATTCTAATTAATAAGTAATTAATTTATATATAATCATAAGTATATTTTTCTTAGAGAAAATCAATAATTCACTATCTACATGTATAAATTACTAAAAAAATATTCACCTTATTGATATTTAAAAGGAGTATATAAATCCTGAAAGCACTGACCACTTCTGTAACACTATACTTTCACAACAAGAACAGTAGAAATAATATTAAGTTTGCATAAAAAAAATGTATCTTTGGCGACAAAAATATAAATAGAATTTAATATCTGGGGTGGTTATAGACAGTGGCGAAGCCAAGGGGGTGTTAGTGGGGGTTGAACCCCCCCCCCCCCAAGAACCTGATCGACCAAAAACATACGTATGTGAAATATGAAATATGTTATTTTACTTTCATTTTTATAAAAGTATAATTTTTATTGCTCTTTATTTTTTATACAAATTGTAGTATTATCTTTATTGATTAATATTAGTAACACCCCCATGACAAGTTTCTGGCTACGCCACTGTGTATAGAAATTAGTAAATTCTACGAAAATTATTGCAAGTAGACAGGTAGTAGGTATAGGATTTAGCACAATGGTTTATTACTATAATCTCTTACAAATGTTAGGGGTTTTTCCTTTGGCTTCAACATTGAATCTGTATTTCTTACAGCCAAAAGATGCTGTTGTAAACAAGTTTTTTCTCAGTCAACAATTAGAAACCGATGGAAATAATTAGTTTTAATTTTTTTAGTTCCTAACTGCCAATCTTTAAATAATGACGAGATACATTTTATTATTGCTGATTACTTATGATATAAAAAATAATAACAATATTAAATCTTTCAAACGTAAGTTGTATAAGTTTCTATTAAACAATAATTTTTATGGGTTATATGAATATTTTAATATGTAATTTATATATTTGTGACAATTTCTATATGCATGTATTTTGTGTCGAAATAAATAAATAAATTATTATTATTATTATATAAAAATCAAGATCAGCTATCAAACTGATACGTAAACTATTTATTGCAATATATAATATATAATTATTATGTTTATTATTTATTTAAATATATATATATATATATATATATATATATATATATATATCAATATTTATTTTGTACTTAAATTGCTTTATATTTATACTTTCCTTAACGATTATCAATTAAGTTAACAAATAATATGACTTATTTTGTTCATTTTATCATGAACTTTTTTTTATTAAGAATTACAATAAATTGAACTTGAATTTAAAAGTAAAGAAGTTTTTGATTTGTAACTTGTGTTTAACTAAGATAAATAAAAATTTTAATAGTAAAAAATAATGGTAACTATTTTAAAAGCTTTGTATGAAATTATTTACACAAACGATCTATATGTAATTTTTATATAAACGGTTTATGTATATTACATGGATTTTTTTTCAGTGTATGTACTGATAAGATTTTTTTCAGAAGGTCTCTAACGAAGTCTCCAAATCTTATATAAAAAAATAATATTACGCATTAAACATAAATTTCTTTTTTATTAAAATATCAACTGTAATAGCTTGCTAGTGTAGCTCGAATAACAAATTATAATATAGTGTGGCTTATGTCAAGTTGAATTACGATCAAGGCTGGAATTTTACAGATTCATATCAGTTACGTCATTACCATATGAAATATTTATCATAAATAATTATTTTTTTTCTTGAAAGTCTCCTCTCCCAGCTGATGTCACTTTGTTTATCAGACTAAACTTTTCAGATTAATCATACACAATCTTTAACACATACCTTAATAATTACTTCAATTGTTTTTCTATCTTATTGCAACTTTGAATATTAAATATTATGATATTGAAATTTACTTACTTAGAAAAAATAATGACTGAAAAAATGTAGTAAATTTTATAGTAACTGTATAGTAAACGCTTAGTAAATTAACTACATGAACAAAGTAAAAAATTATTTCATAACTAGATAGAACGTACTCTAGCAGTAACTCTGCTAATATAAAATAGGCTTTCAAGAATTTCAACATATAATTAATGTAATTTATATTACTAGAATTTTTTTTATTATTATTTCAATTTTAATAATTTTATTATTATTTGTCAAATAATCAATTTTTAGGAAAGTAGTCAGAAAACGGGTAAGTGTAAATCAAAAACTCATTTATGATTAATTGTCAAGCTTTCGATGGCAGTATCCCATCTTCTTCAGGTCATTATCAATTAAAGTTTTGTGAAAACGCACGTATGAAGTGATAGTTAGCAAAAATTATATTCTAACATTCGTAGTTCGTATAATTGGCAAGTTGTATAAACAGAGATAAACATGAAGCACATGTAATAGTCAAAATTAAATAAAAATATATAATTTTAACAACCCGTCAATAATTAAAATAATTTATTAAAACTAGAATAAAAATCAAAATCAAAATCAAAGTTAGTCATGTTAAAACAAATAACAGCCAAACATCAAGTTGTAAGCAAGTCAACAACATCAAATTTGTGCAAAATGTCGACTATAAAAATATTTTCTGTTGCTAAAAGAGGAATAAAATTATTCCGGCCTTTTACGCCTATTGTTTCACGACGATATGAAAGTTCCCCACCGAAAGATGGATATATTTACGTAAATAACAAAGAACCGAGTATGGAATGGAAAGATATAACTGACAGAGCTGCTCAAACTATGTTTTGGACAGAATTAGCGCGTGGTTTCGGAGTGACACTTGGTATGGTATTCAAAGAACCAGCAACTATCAATTATCCATTTGAAAAGGGACCTTTGAGTCCTCGTTTTCGTGGCGAACATGCTTTGAGAAGGTATCCTTCTGGTGAAGAAAGATGTATCGCTTGCAAACTGTGCGAAGCTATCTGTCCAGCTCAAGCTATCACAATTGAAGCTGAAGAACGTGCAGATGGTTCGCGACGAACTACTCGTTACGATATTGATATGACAAAATGCATTTATTGCGGTTTCTGCCAAGAAGCTTGTCCAGTTGATGCAATCGTTGAAGGTCCGAACTTTGAATTCTCGACAGAAACGCACGAAGAATTATTGTACAATAAAGAAAAATTACTTAACAATGGAGATAAGTGGGAATCAGAAATAGCGGCTAATATTCATGCTGATCATTTGTATCGTTAAATGTTTGTGATAAAGTTGTAAATTATTGAAATAATAAAGATTATACAATTCTATAGTAAAAAATAATATTAACTTTACTAATAATTAACATAATTAACTAATAATTAACATAACTAACTTTGATTTTTATTCAAGTTTTAATAAATTATTTTAATTGTTTTTTTAATCCTTAATGACCGTAGTATCATGGCTTTTAGTCAGCATATAAACTTTTTCACTGTTTTTCAAAGTGTATTTCAACGAATTTTGACAACACAAACATCCATGCCCCAAGCGGGATTCGAACCCGGGCCTGATTAATTTAATTATTATATATTTTATTTTATTATATATTACATTTTTTTATTTAATTTTGACTATTACATGTGCTTCATGTTTACCTCGGCGTTATTGCATTAAATTCAATATTTCATTTCTTTAGGTTGTTTATAATGGATAGCGATCAAGGGCGGATCCAGCAACAAATGTTGGGGGGGGTAATAACGAATTTCACAAATATTTTATATTTATTTATTTATTATAATAAACTTGTAAAAATATAAACAATTTAATTTTTATATTGTTGTCTTTGGACGAAATAGAAATCGACCATAATAAAACAATTTAATAATTTAAATAATAGAGACATACATATTATAAAACAAAATATAACGCATAATAATGGGTGATTCATTTAGAGGTACTTTTTTCACAGCTGATTTTATGACAGTTACCGCGCGAATCGTGTCAACCTGTCATTGTATTATTGTTCAGTATTGTTTGACATTTCATTATGGAAAGACTTAGCCTGGCACAGCGTCTACAAATTATTCAGCTGTATTACGAAAATCAACGTTCTACGAAGAATGTGTTTCGAGCGCTTAGAGCAACTTATGGTCCACATAATCGGCCTACTGAACGCACAATTCGTCGTGCCATCGAAAAATTTGAAACCCAATTTTCATTATTGGATAATACGCGACCAAATAGACCACATCCAGCACATAGTGAAAAAAGTATAGCGGCAGTAGCTGAGAGTGTCCGCGTTGAACGTGATGAATCAATTCGGCGTCGTTCTCAACAACTTGGCTTGTCATATGCAACAACTTGGCGTATTTTACGTAAAGATCTTGGTTTTAAAGGCTTACAAAATTCAACTCGTACAAAAACTGATGCCGGCCGACCTTCCTTTATTGCTTTATGGCTTTATTGCGAGAACAATTCGGTGAAAAGTTAATTTCACTCTTCGGACAGGTGAATTGGCCGTCTAGATCGTGTGATATCACACCTCTAGACTTTTTCCTTTGGGGCTACGTAAAGTCCAAAGTCTACAGGGATAAGCCGGCTACGATTGAGGAATTAGAAGCCAACATTACTCGCGTCATTCGCCAAATACCGCTCAAAATGATCGAACGAGTCATCGAAAATTGGAACTTTAGAATGGAGTATATTAGCCACAGTTACGGCCAACATTTGAAAGAAATAATCTTTAAAAAATAAATGTAAAGAATGGTTCTTTTGTATGATAATAAAGATTACCCGATAAAATCGAATTTTTCTATTTGTTTTTATTTTTGAAAAAAGTACCTCTAAATGAATCACCCATTACATGCTCAAATACTCTGCTGCTTCGAGTATAATTAATTGAAAAATATTTTTGAATACTTATAATTGAATCTGACGCAGTCTTCTGTTTGCGACTACTATTTAAATAACAGAATTTTTTTGAAGATCTCTAGCAGTAGTTAACTATAGTTAATAAAGAAATACATAAAATGCGCAAAACAGAGGAAATTGTTTCCAGATGTGTTACTTTTATTGGTGACACAATAGCAGATACTTAGCTACCAAACGCTAGCAAAAAGGGTCTGGCGTTTTGTCTACTCATAGCAGGGTTGTATAACCGATTGAATGCCAAAAAAGAAATAACAAAATAATGTTAAATTTTACGATACTTTTACATAACGATTCAAAATAATTGTATTATGACAATTTGACAATACGTAAAGAATTATTATAAAATTAAAAAAAAAAAAAAACAGATACATTTAGATTTCAAAACATATGTATATATATTTTTTAATTTAATTAGCTTTTCATATGCATATTTTAATAATTTTAGAATTTTTAGGGAGGGTAGTTACACCCTTTACCCCCCCCCCCTATAAATCCGTCACTGTCACTTTCAATCATTACTGTAAAATAGTGCCGTCCTCCAATTTAGCCGATAAATTTAAAATTGATTCTTCCATTTTTATTTTATACTGTTTTTTGTTAAACAATCGATGTAATAACCAAATAATTATTATAAACTTTCCAACGCTTTTAGAAAAGTTTGTACAAAAATTTTGAGACAATTTAGAACTCGTTCAAACGATGGCTCCTTATTTTTCTTAACAATTTTGTATATATATATACAATAAACATTAAAATCTGTAAAAATATATTTTTCAATAAAAATAAATCCTATAATAGTTTGGTAACAGGGTGGGCAAATTTGGACGTTTTTATAGGGGAACTCGGAAACTATAAGATATATGAAAAATGGACCGCGCATCCTCGATCCCTTTTTTTGAGAGAAACTCAATTATGAAAACAAAAATTAGCTATCGTCTTTTGTTTTCGAGTTATGGCGAAAAGTTCGCTTTTTCCGTATTTTGATAAATGGCGATATCTCGATGGTTTTTTAAATTAGACGAAAATAATTTTCACATTCTTAAGGCACTTTTTTTAGTAGCATGAAATGGTCTTAACGGATATTATAAATCTCCGTTAATTCTCGGGTTATAACATAAAGTTGTGTTTTTTTAAATACAAGTCATAGTCGGCTCTGCCTTAGTTAAATAGAGAATTTTTTTCTCTTTTCAATGATATACAGTGTGTTGACCGCGACCCCGGAACATAGGACTTTAACATGTAATTTCGAGAAATTGCGATATACTACTTTCTCGAGTAAAATTCGAAGAAATACTTAGAATACTTTTCGATAGGGCATAATAAGTTCTATAATTTGGTTTTAGTTTTAATTTGCTAGCATGTGCCGTGTGGGCTCTAGAATTTTTTTTGATTTTTTGGTTTTTATTTTTTTTCTCAAAAACTATGAGGTGTAGGAAAATAAACATGACATGGAAAAATGAGGAATAATGAGTACTATAATTTGGTATATAAACAAATTTGGTAAACAAACCAGGGTACCCCCTTGAGAGATTTTCAAAAATTCAGTTTTTAATTTTTTTCTACTAAACGATGCAACCTAGAATAATGGTTTGTTCACCAAATTATAGTACTCATTATTCCTCATTTTCTCATGTCATGTTTATTTTCTATTGGTAGTTCCATTTAAGATTTTAAAGTTGCCCCCGTTCCCGTTTTCCAGGGGGTCCAGGGGGGGCAAGGGTCTCTGAATCAGATGTCCCCCTCGAAACCATTTATTTTTTATACGGAACATTTTTTTGTCCGATGCACGATTTCAAAGTTATTGCAAGTGGCGGATTAAAATGGGACACCCAGTATATATAATTTCAGATTTTTTTGATGAAAATAACGTTCATTTTCTTGAAGTAAATTAATTTTTTTTAAATTTTGAATATTTTATTTCAAAATACGATGCAGGTTTGCAAAATTAAAATCTAAGTAATATTATAATAATAATTAAAACAACAACAACAAACATTAAATTCATATTTAACGCAGAGTGATTTTTAACAAATATCATTTTTTAAGTTTCGTACAATCGATACAATTTCCCGTTTCCAATTGTAAACTGCTAACAGTATCACTAGATCGTATAAGTTCGCCATCGAAGTAAAATTTTAATTCACCTTTTAAAACATTTAATTTATCAGCACATTGACACATCAAAACATTCATCGTATCTGTATATTTCATTGTTATATCTAAGCGCTGTTCTCGATCTTTCATTTGCACTTTTAATTGAATTTCATTTTTGTTCGCATTGTTTAATCCTTTTGCGTGCGATTTCTTTTTCAAAATACCACCGTCGATAATAAATTGTAGCAGCATTTACGTTCAATAGATCTGGTGTATCGCTACGGGAAATTATCTTATCTTGAATTAAAAATAACAAATCATTTTCCGAAATATTCTCGAGTTTCGAAAAATACTCGTAGATAACTTTCATATTTTTGAATCGTTTCAATGTGAACTTGATAGCTTCTTTATTCTTTCACTAGACTTTCACTGGAATTTCATTATTTTCGTTTTCACTATCATTTATATGAATTACTGGTCCGTTTAATTGTTTAAAAGTTGACTTTCGTGTAGTTTTCTTTCGCTGTCTAGTTTGACGAAGTTTCTTCTTTTGTGACACTGGTTTTCTTTTATGTAAAGCATTAACAATTTTTGGAATGACACTTTCCGGAGTAACATCTAACTCACTGTCCGAAAGTAAAATGCACTAATTTGGTTTACTACTACTGCAACTTAATTCATGCTCAACATTTTTAACGAAAACTGGTTAATTTATTAAAACTGGCGCTGGTTCATTAGAGGTTATATTGGTTTTTTTTTTATCGTATAGATCATTTCCTTCTATATCACTTGAAACATTAAAATCATTTTCAATTTTTCTCTTTAATATTAATTTTGTATTTAAATAGGACGAATCGTCTGAATCTGAACTGTGATCTGAAGACATATTTGACATTTCAAAACAAAACAAAATTAAGGAATGCGATGACATGCAAACATAGGTGTCGTTGATTTTCTTTACATATATATATATGTATAATTTTTTTTTGTAGATTACAGGCATTATTTAATGCTCTGTTTGTTGCCATCTGTACTATCAAACAAGGCTAAAGGAAATATTAAGAAATGTAAATGGAATCCAACTGCACAAGAAATAAGAGAAAGATTATTTATACAAGTAGATATAAGAAAATAATAATATATTTATAATAAAACAGATATTAATATAATTTTCTTTCCAATCATAGTTACCTGGAGATATTGAAGAGTTAGAAAAAGAAAGAAAAACATATTAAACTTGGACTCCCGATTCAGCCCTTTATAATTGTAGAAATAGATAAAACTTCTGTCACTTCGATACATGTGAGTGTAAACAACACATTATACAAGGTACCTTCAATTTTAAAATCACTTGATGTGTGCTTTAAAATATACATATTATGTTTATAATTTAAAATGTCCATATGAATCGGAATACATCTGAATGTTTGTTCAGTTAGCTATATATTATATTACGACAAAATTTGATAGTAATATAACTAATATTTTAGATATTATGAATAAAAAAAATATTGTATTATTCAATTTAAATAAGGATTTATTTTATTAAGTTTTTTTTTTTTTTTAAGAAAATAATTTTATTTTATTTAGTTAAGAATTTTCTTATTGATTATATAATTTGTATTTTTTCTTTAAAATTATAACATAATTTTACTAATAAATAAATTTGTCTATGTATATGTTTATTTATTTTTTACCTGCTACGAATTTATTTATTATTTGTATTTAACTATGCATTATATCGTTTCGTAACAAGTAAATTAATTTTTAAGTTAGTAATAAAATTTGAAAAATGTATTTGGAGTTATTGAGATTTAAAACCGGCGACTTCAAATACATTTTTTAAAATATAATACTTAAAAATTAATTTATTCTTTAAGAAATATATTTAATACAAATAATACAGTTATTTCCATGAAACAATTATTATTTAATAGTCAAAATACAAAATTTGTTAGTAAGTAACAATTTATTGAATCTAAAATGCGGTTTATTAAATATGAATACATATTATTAAAAACCTCTAGTTTATTTAATAGTAATAGATCAGTTTTTTAATATAAAACTAGATTAATAAAAGGTTTAATAAGGTGTTTCTATTATTAATAAAGTTTATTTCTATTAAATAAAATATGTTTATGATTTTGAAACAAATTATTTATTATTGACAAATAAATATTTGTTTCGCCAAATTTAAATCAATTCTTTATTTACATTTAATAAATTTACTTTATGTTAAAGAAATCTTTTTCTCAGTGATAGGAACATAATTATTTAGCTATAAAAGTTTTAGCGTTACTCATTGAAAAAATATTTTGAAACATTGCTCTGGTATTTCTTATTACTTATTTTTTAATTTTATATTTTTAATATTTTGTTCAGATCTTGTATTATTGGCGGTGAACGTTTATACTAAGTACTCTTTATATAAATAATGAAGCATACGTTTGGAACCTACTGAACAGCTTAAAAACTATTTATTGTAGTAATATTAAATTGTTATATTATAATACACACATATAAAAAATATTTTCAATTTTTATTACTAAATGATACATAAATTCACCTTTTTTGAAATTACCACAGATAATTAATCATGATCATAATGATTATAATTAGAATACTACCTAATATTACTCTTTGTTTTCGTTGACTCGGTAGTAATTGAACTGGTTTATCATCATCGACAGTAATTTTATTATTGGTTTCTCCTAACTTAAATTAATAAAATAATATTAAAGTCATTTTCAAAAAATTTCAAAATTAGATTTACCTTAACACAATAATTATGGTAATATACAAATAGTTCCAATTGATTTCTCTTGGAATGATTCGACTCTTTGTTGAATCTTTGTGTAATTTTTCGCCAAGTAAAATTCATAAGATTTTCAAATTTTAATAAATTGTTTTTATACGGAATATAGTTATAAGTAAGAATTCGAAGTAGATGAACTCCTTCTTCATTAGTTAGAATACCATATTTGTTTATATTATTAGTTATTAACTTTGTTTCATATCTCTAGTAAAACTTTCTGAGTTGTGCTTTATCTCTAGCATAATTAGAAAATGAATTGTATATTTTGGAAATATTTTTCCAATTTTTTTTTTCAGGTTTGCACGTTTTGATATAAATTTTTTTTTTGTTAATAGTATCTTCGTAACCTTGTATAATTAACAGCAGTAATATTTGTTCTTCTTCCGCGAAATATTTATCGTTTCGCCGTCTTTTAGCCATTATCTCACAAATATTTTAAGTATTTATAATTATTATTATTTTTCTGTTTGCTTATGTCAGAAATCAATTATAGATCTATGTTTTTCAATGTATTTTGTTTAGTAACGTATATTGTTTTAAGCATCGCCTACCTTATAATTACAAAGCGTTGAAATAAGGCAAAAAAAAAACAATCTACTTTTGAATGTGACAATGTGACGACAATTCACTACTAAATGCGTTTTTTCTGCTTTTATCTCTAATTATAAATATACATTATACATACATACATACATACATACACAATCACGCCATTTACCCAAAAGGACGTGGCACAAACTCTTTTAATCATCCCGAAATAAGTCTCCTCCAAACATTCCTATCTAAACAAGCAACTTTCGCTTTATCCACATTCATAATTCCTCTCATACATGCTTTTTTAATTCTACTACTTGAAAATATAAATAAAAATATATAAATATATATTATAAATATAATATAATTTTGATAAAATAACACTTTCTAATCGAAAATTTAAGTTTTATGATAAGTATTATATACGATAAATGATAATAAAAACAAAAAATTATTTAATTTTAAGAACTGCTTTTTAACTTATTCATTTGCTATCAAGGCATAAAATCGGTAAAAAAATAAACGGATAATTTAACTGGTTATTCTTCTTCACACAACAAATAGTTTTTAATACAAAAATAAATTTGCTGTTTGATAAAAAAATATACATTATTTACCCAGTCACATATTATACAACTAACTTTTGTTGTTTTTTTACTAATTGAAATAAAAGCTTAAAGCGTAGCGATATGAAAATTTTATTAAAAAAGTGGAACTTAGAAGATTTAGTGCCAATTTTTGAAGGTTAGGTTTCCTCAAATTGATTGCGATTCTCCACTTTTTTTTAAATTATTTTTTTTATAAAACTTTATTAAATTTTAAAACAATCGATGGTATTTGCAACTATTAATTGTGTATCATTAATCTGTAATTAATTTTTAAAGTTAGTGTGACATAGAAATTTTACTAATATATGTTTGTTTGAAATACAAGCATGATTCTTTAGAATATATTAACCAAATATATAAAATTCTAACCAAATATATTTCATAGTTCTGTGCAATATACATATATTTCCTATAAATATATTCAGCAATTAAAAGAAATATTATATTATATTTCTTTTAATTTTAAAATATGTTTATTGGAAATATATTTATAATTCCCTGAAATAAATTAACCAAATATACCGTCGGGTAACTTGAAACCATATATAGGTTTCGCCGTATCCAAATTCCGGATATATTTGAATTACATCTATAAGATTTATCCTAATTATATTGTTTTTTCAGTGTATTTCTCTAATTTTCCAAATAGTATTAAAATTTACAATAAATAATGTAATACAAGTTAATTATAATTTTATGTAATTTTACATAATTACATATATTTTAAAATTGTATTTACAATTTTACCGTAGGGAGACATTTTTTCCACTCCATTTCTTCCTCCGTACTTTTCTTCCGCCAAAAATTTTTTCCACCAAATTTTTTTTTTTGGTCAGGTTAGGTTCGGGTTAGGTTAGGTTAAGTTTGGTAAGAAAATTGTCAAATATTGACAACATGTATAGTATACAAAAAAAATTTTCGACTCAAATTACCAAGTGGGCGTAAAAATTCAAACATTTCTACGTAAATTCTTCTTAATTTCAAGGACTTGCGATGCTTTGACGCGAAGTTACGGTTTTTTTTTTAAATTTACCCTGCATTTTGCAAGTTTAAAGTTCTGACAAATTTTAAACATTTAAACCATTTTAATAACCAAACAAAAGTGTTCAATGGTAAAACATTCTTCGGTTAAGAGAAAAGTTCAAAAATTTGAAGCATTTTGCAGAATCAAACTGCAAAAAAAAATTCGCAAAATGCAGAATAAATTTCAAAAAATCACAACTTCCCGCCAAAGCACCGTAAGTTCTTAAAATTAAGCAATATTTACGTAGAAATGTTTGAATTTTTACGTCCGCTTGGTAATTTGAGTCGAAAATAGTTTTTTGTATACTATCCATCGTGTCAAAGTTCGACAATTTTTAAAGTCAAAACATGTTTCTTTCTGCGGGGTGTGGTAGAGAGCGGAATGGTTTGAATGGGACATATCTTGCATGACCTTAAAGACAAGACCTCAGATTTTTTCGTACAAAAAATTTCATTCAATTTCGTTTAAAATTGACCGAGTTATACCTATTTGAAAATCGGTAATATTTCTGATTTTTCAAGTGGCGCGTTTTTTTTGTCGAGTGTATAAATAATATTTGTATCGAAAAAAATTAAATTTCTCTTTTTATTTTTTATAACAATATACATTAATATGTCGTTTAAATTTTGATAATAACAAAATTTATTTGTATAAAATTATTGCATTTTATTTAAAATTATATTATTATTACTTAAATATTGTAAATTTATACTAATCAATAAAATAATTTTGCGAATTTTTGGGGCATAACTTAGTTAATTTTGGATAAAAATGGATAAATTTTTGAAAAAAAATTTGAAGACTCCTCATTGCAAAATAATTCAACGTTTAAGCCATTGCGGTCCCCACCACACCCCGCAGAAAAAAAAAGTTTTTATCTTAAAAAATTGTAAAATTTTGACAACATGTGTTGTCAAATATTGACACATGTATAGTATACAAAAAAAAATTTTCGAGTCAATTTACCAAGCGTACGTAAAAATTCAAACATTTTTACGTAAATATTGCTTAATTTATTCTGCATTTTGCGAATTTTTTTTGCAATTTGATTCTGCAAAATGCTTCAAATTTTTAAACTTTTCTCTTTACCGAAGAATGTTTTACCATTGAACACTTTTGTTTGGTTATTAAAATGGTTCAAATGTTCAAAATTTGTCAGAACTTTAAACTTGCAAAATGCAGGGTAAATTTATAAAAAAAAAACATAAATTAAGAATAATTTACGTAGAAATGTTTGAATTTTTACGCCCGCTTAGTAATTTGAGTCGAAATTTTTTTTTGTATACCATCCATGTTGTCAAAATACGACAATTTTTTAAAATAAAACATGTTTTTTTTCTGCGGGGTGTAGTGGGGAGCGGAATGGTTCAAATTGGACATATCTTGCATAATCTTAAAGACGAGACCTCATATTTTTTCGTACAAAAAATTTCATTCAATTTAGTTCAAAATTGGCCGAGTTATACTTATTTGAAAATCGGTAATTTTTTTGATTTTTCAAGTGGCGCGTTTCTTTTTCGTCGAGTGTATTTTTTGTACTCTAATAGTGAAAATATAACATATTTTAACAAAAAACACTAATAATTTTAACTTTAAAATCCCAATGTTAAAACTATATTACTGTGACCCATAGTTAAGTGAATAAATATCATTAATTTTTAAATTAAAAAATTCATTAAAAATTTTATCTCAACTCCATCGTCTGGGGATCGAACCCAGGCGCTTCCAGTTGCCGAATAAAAATCTTACCTTCTTTCGTATGTATGGTCATAGTATAATAAAATCTACAAAATGTGGAATTATACGTATAGATACAAATACAAATTATATGAATACTTAATATTGATTAAAAAATTTCAGCTCTATTGTCTGTTATCGTTAGTTCAGTGGAATGTTCTGGGTTCGATCCCCAAACGATGGAATTAAGGCAAAATTTTTAATTAATTTTTTAATTTAAAAATTAATGATATTTATTCACTTAACTGAATATATATGTACTGGGTGTCTGATTTTAATTTACCAACTCCAATATCTCAAGAACCATACAACGAATGAAAAAATGTCTCAGGTGAAAGATTAATGGATTGACAGGGGACATCTGATTGTGTAAAAAATTCAACCCCTCATCCACAGGGGCTGGGGAGAGAGTAACTAAAAAATTTAAATAGAAACCCCAATTTTTTATTGCAGAGTCGGATAGAGGGTAAAAAACTAAGTAAGTTTTATCAATGAAATTTTTTTGTTATCCTGTTAGATAGCGCTGTAATCAATAAAATTATTTTTATTCTGCAATTTTATCG
Source organism: Clivina fossor (assembly GCA_963966155.1). Taxonomy (NCBI): domain Eukaryota; kingdom Metazoa; phylum Arthropoda; class Insecta; order Coleoptera; family Carabidae; genus Clivina; species Clivina fossor. Next base: position 5,072,553 of record OZ014552.1, on the reverse strand, counting down.
GAACCAATGAAAAAGTGTGTGCTCGCGTGTGTGCCTAGCAGGACATCTGATCCTGTGAACAATTTACCGCCGGCATTAGCATTACCCATTGTGCGTGTGTGTCTCCTTGTCCGTGGGCGTGTACATGTGCGTATGTGTGTTTTCTTTTTGAGTACATATATTACTTGAGCAAATGCTCAATCTGTTGTACATTTTGTGTACGACATTGGATAAACATTTGGCGAAAATTGGAGATTGCCTTTTGGAGAATATCAGGAGTTATGCCTCTGCAAGCTTGTCGAATCCTCTCCTTCATGTCTTCTCGAGTTGTTGTGCGTTGATGTAAATCCAAATTTTTCAAGTAACCCCACAAACAAAAGTCTCGCGGCCCATGCTATGAGTCCTCCGCGGCCAATCCACTGCTCAGGGAATTGTTGATCTAAGTAACCACCCAGTATATATATATATATATATATATATATATATATATATATATGTATATATATATATATATATATATATATATATATATATATATATATACATTGAGTTTTTATGTTTTTATTTATTTATTTAACAATTCTATTATATTTATTTATTTATTTATTTTACTACTGATTTTCACTACAATATATTTTAATAACTGTATTATTTATTTGATTATTTATAAGTTTTTGATTAAATGTGTACATTTTACGTTGGAAGATGAAAATAAGGAAAATTAATCAACTCTAAACATTCAAATCTCATACAACAGCATTTATAGTGTTCTAATCATACAAGTAAGGTTTCTCATCTATAGTTCACATTAAATTATTAATTGTTTTATACATAATTGTGAAATTGTAAAATTATAAAATTGTTTTAGTGTTTCCCTGAAGAAGCCACAAATTGCTGGCGAAATATTGGAATGTACAATAAATTGATAGAATTGTAAATGCTTGCATTTTTATAAATTTTCTCAACCCAAATACCGTATCCCATAAATATACTGGGTGTCCCATTTTAATCCGCCACCTGCAATAACTTTAAAATCGTGCATCGGACAAAAAAATGTTTCGGATAAAAAGTAAATGGTTTTGAGGGGGACATCTGATGCAGAAACCCTTGCCCCCTTTGGACCCCCTGAGGGGCCGGAAAGGGGGGCAACTTTAAAATCTTAAATGGAACACCCTATTTTTTATTGTAGATTTTGATAGGCCATTAAAAAGTATGTAAATTTTATTTTAAGACTTTTTTTTATCTTTGATAGATGGCGCTGCAAACAGCTTTTTTTTCTCAGTTTATCAATCTTCAATTTGAAAAAAAAAGTGTAACTAAGTACGATATTCAAGATTTTTTCAGTTCTTTGGGAAGAGGGGGGGGGGGCAAGGGTCACTGCATCAAATATCTTCCTCGAAACCATTAACTTTAAGTTAATGGTTTCGAGGAGTATAACTTTAAGCTAATGGTTTTGAGGGGATATCTGATTCAGTGACTCTTGCCCCCCATCTTTCCAAAGAACTGAAAAGAACTTGAATATCGTACTTAGTTACACCTTTTTTTTCAAATTAAAAACTGATAAACTGAGAAAAAAAATACTGTTTGCAGCGCCATCTATCAAAGATAAACAAAAAGTCTTAAAATAAAATTTACATACTTTTTAATGGCCTATCAGAATCTACAATAAAAAATAGGGTGTTCTATTTAAGATTTTAAAGTTGCCCCCCTTTACCGCCCCCCAGGAGGTCCAGAGGGGGCAAGGGTCTCTGCATCAGATGTCCCCCTCAAAACCATTTACTTTTTATACGAAACATTTTTTTGTCCGATGCACGATTTTAAAGTTATTGCAGGTGGCGGATTAAAATGGGACACCCAGTATATATATATATATATATATATATATATATATATAAATATATATATATATATATATATATATATATATATATATATAAATATATATATATATATATATATATATATATATATTAGACTGTGTCAAAAAAATCGAAGGTTTAAATTTCGAGCTGCTCATCGGGAAAACGTTAAAAAATACTTAAACAAAGTTGGTCGATACGTAAAAATCAAAGTTTCTACTACCCAGGGGGCGCGCCACTAAAAAATGTGCATTTTTTAAAGGATTTCTGGAAATAATTGTATTTGTGTAAATAAAACAAATACAATAAAAATTTCAGTTAAAATCTTAATAAAAACTGTTCAGTAGTCACTCTGGAATCAATACAGTAACATATAATGCTTGAAATAGTGTAATAAATAATTTAGCATATTTTTTATTATGATATTTTCGTATTCTTAAAAAATAATTTATTAAACTAACTTAAACAAGTTCAGTAAGTATTACAAAACGATTTATTGATTGCAAATATTAAAGAACATGTTGAAAAAGATTATTTACACAAACAATGTACTATAACAAAAAAATATTTCATTACTTTTTTGCTTTCGGATACATTTGACGGTGTTTTTGAACTACCTTCAAAAGGTATTGCTTTTGCTCTTCATTTTGGCAAATACAGGAGTTAAATTTTTCAATTAGAGCAACGCCTCTTTCGGCTGAATCATTGACGACACGCAAAGAAGACAGGCGACGCAAAGCAGTTTTATATTTTTCGTCAAACTCCCATAATAATGGATCCATGTTCAGAAAATTGGTATCGATTTCAAATCGAGTAAATAGTTTCATTGTATTAGTGGAAACTAAATCTGCCAAACTACGCTTTTTCCACATTTCCAATTCAGCAGGACAATTAACATTAATTTTCAAACGCTTAACAGGGTCAGTAACAATAATATTTTTTTGTAAAGAAAATACAATATCTCTCTTAAGTTGAGCAGGAACGTGTGGATCAAACAGCGCCAGACCAGACAACTCATCTGAGAGATACCATAAATGTCCCGCCAGTTTTTGAAGAGAAGCCATTGCAATCTTTTCTTTCTCGTTTTTATAATTAATTAGGTCTTGAAGTAATTGTAAATCATTATTTGGACAAGATACCGCAGAAGTCGCGGAAAACCAAGCTTTCAGATAGAACCTTACAATAAATATACAAATCTCTCGAAGTCCTGACAATTCTGCAGCTTTCAATTTAAATTGATCACGAAAAATAAAAATCTTCATTGCGTAGATAGCTTTCGACATCCACCTAGCGTTATGCATGGCAATGTTTGAATTATTACTAAAATATAATGAAATAATCATATCAAATCTAGGTATAATAGTCTCAAATAATCTTTTTTTAAACATGTTTTTTAATATTTGGAATCAATAAATCGTTTTATAATACTTAGTCAACACTATATGCGTCAATGCGGCCCGTGACATTGGCAACAATTGAAAAATGCGCGCCAACGTCAACAATGTTTGAATTATTACTAAAATATAATTAAATGATCATATCATATCTAGGTATAATAGTCTCAAATAATCTTTTTTTAACATGTTTTTTAATATTTGCAATCAATAAATCGTTTTGTAATACTTACTGAACCTGTATAAGTCAGTTTAATAAATTATTTTTTAAGAATACAAAAATATCATAATAAAAAAATATGCTAAATTGTTTATTAGACTATTTCAAGCATTATATGTTACTGTATTGACTCCAGAGTGACTACTGAACAGTTTTTTATTAAGATTTTAACTAAAATTTTGATTGTATTTATTTTATTTACACAAATATGATTATTTCCAGAAATCCTTTAAAAAATGCACATTTTTTAGTGGCGCGCCCCCTGGGCAGAAGAAACTTTGGTTTTTACGTGTCGACCAACTTTGTTTAAGCATTTTCTAACATTTTGCCGATGAGCAGCTCGAAATTTAGAACTTCGATTTTTTTGACACAGTCTAATATATATATATACATATAAATATAAATATATATATATATATATATATATATATATATATATATATATATGAATTGTTTTGACATATTTGTCTATTAAATCGCGCATAATTATATAAAAAGTAACTCTTTTTTCTTTCACAAATCTAATGACAAATTTGAAAGTGCAATATGACAGTTAGAAATCACAAATTTATGCATTTATTTCAGGAGCATCGTAAGATGTTTAAAAACCCATATTTATTTATTTTTTGTTAATAAGCATGTAATAGCAATAATTGTAAATCTATATGTAAATAAGTAATTAATAAGAGAAAAGAAAAACTACTGTAAAACCATCTGTTTTCATGCTTTCGATATTTACTGTGAAATTGAAAACAATATTGTATATATGTATAAATAAAATAATAAAATATTAAGGTATATGTTTTTCACTTAAAAAAAAAATTAAATTACTAGTTCTTTAATAAATGAGAGAACAGTGATGCAATTAAAAAATATCGATTATTCAGAAGAGCAGATAAACAAATTAAACTCAAAATACACAGTTTTTAATAAATAATTATGTTTTTTATATATATATATATATAGTCATTTATTATCTAGATAAATTTTAATTCCCTTATCTATTATCTCATCTAGATGATAAGGAAAATTTATATCTTTATCTAGATATATTTTTTACTACACTGCAAAAAAAAATAGCAAAATTACAACAAAATAGTTAAAAAAATTTACTATAAAAATCTGTAATTTTATTTTACCATAAATATTCTGTATTTCTACCTCAAAATTCTATAATTTTGTACATAATTCATAATCATCACATAAAGTAAGTAAAAAATAACCTAATAAGTATGTAAAATTGCTTACTGTCTACAAATTACATCATATACTTAATATAGAACTATGTAACAAACGTAAATGTTTGTTAAGCATTATTGTGCATCGAACTTTGAGCTAGTGTCAGCAATTTCAACATATATTGAAATAACGTTCAAAGTTTGATTGCACAGTGAACTAGTTATTTATGCTTACGTTGCCTCCCCGAAGAGTCCAGTTCGATGGCCAAAATGTAACTTAAAAAGGGGTTAGCTTCAAGACTGAGGCAGTTACGGTCAACGGAGTGTTACGGTCAGAGTGACGGTCAGAGTCGTGTTACGATTCACGGTAAGAATGACTCCGTTTAAGTTACATTTTGGATTCATATTTTATCGCTAAATTTATAAGTAATTATTTTGTAATTGTTCTTATTATATTGGTTTATTAAAGTTATTTATATTTTATTATATTTGTCTATCGTAATTATTTAATAACCAAGATCCAAGTGCAACTTTATCTAACCAGATAAAGGATATACTCAGAAGTATAATTTGTCATCTTAAGTTGCACTAAGATAGCAAATTGTTACAACTACATATTGTGTTGATATAACTTCTTCAATTATGTTAAAATTATAGCTTGCATATTAATATCTGTAATAATTCATCAAAATAATGAAACTTGTGTAATAAAACTAATAAAATATTTTAAGTGTAATTCATTCATTTCAAAATACATCGTATATGTAAATTTAGAAATGTATGTAATTATAACAACAATAATATTACAGAACTAAACAAATTTTATCTATTTATGGACTATTAGAGACTACTAAAAAAAAACTGTAATACATATGTACTTTTCCTTTCCGTTGGTAATATCATATTACATAATGTTGGTAATAGTTTTGATGTTATCTATTAAACAATTATGTATTAAATTACAGCAGTTGAGTAATTATACTTAGAAATACTGGACATCATTGTTTGTAGGAAAATTACATAATTTTTTTAGAGTATATCTGTCCCAACACTGAATCTAACCTTGCAAATTTTAAAGAAAATTAACACATTCCGTAGAAAAACAAATTTCGATAATTTAAAATCCAACTGGCTGGCAATATAAAGCAACTGCGGCTCCCAAATATTTATTCATAATTTTTTTATAAATATTTATTCATAAATTATTATCGTCTGAAGTGAGCTTCAGAATTTTCTTACACTGCATCTCCGTAAAATAATACAGTTTAGGTGGGGAGAGGGAGAAGAAAAATACGTTACTTGTATATTATAATGGTGAAAATATGTCGCATAAATGGTAGATAGCTTTGAAAAGAAATAAATAATGTTCCTTTTTTCGCTAAAATATTGGATTTTATCTTCTGAAAAATGTCAAAAATAATATGAAAATGATGAAAATATCTCTGGCAAAGTATTCCCGCAGTAAAACATATTTATTTGCAGCGGTTAGGGGGTATGCTTAGCCGCACAGCTCCACTTTCTACCTTAATAAATACCCAATTTCATTTTAAATGGCGAGGGTCCCGCTTAATATAAAAATATGTAATATTATAATTGTTTAATTTAGCATTAAATATTATTTAAAGATAATATATATTAATAAATGTTTGATATTTTAACTTCAGTGTGTGATTAATTATGCAATTAGATTGTCACACTGACTGTAATAATTTATATAACTAAAACGTAAAAAAGTAAATTAAAATTTCATAAAAAATAAAATATAAAAATTCAAACTTTGTATCTTAATCATATGGTTAACTATGTGATTAACTATGTAATTAGATTATCAAAACACACTGTAATAATTTAAGTAATTAAAACGTGAAAAAGTAAATTAAAATTTCATAAAAATAAAATATAAAATACAAATTCTGTAACTTAATCGCATGGTTAACTATGTGATTAAGTTTGCAAAACAGACTTAACTATGTTAATTAATTCTGTAACATACAAATAAATAAAAATTTATCTACGTCTGTACAACAACAACAAAAAAATCAGATCTATCTTTATTCAGCGATAATTACATTGTAAATACGTAATACATCAAACCCAATCACAAAACTAGTCAATCACACGTAACCCCGGAAGATAGAGTCGAAATTAAAAAAAGAACAATCTCACTTTTCCAATAGATCACGCGGGCGCATATTACAACAAGATGACCAAATCCACTCTTAAACTGCCTGCGTTTTTGTATTTCTTCTTCAGAATATTATGAGATGGGAAAGTTCATTTCTGATGTTAAAAAGGGATTTCCCCTCTTCCCAACATCTCTGATTCACATCAGACGCGCAGACAGTGAAAGTAGGCATTTTACGATGATAAACTTTCGTTTTCATATTTCATACATACAACACACACAGTATTTTATGGGATACATATGCACAGCGCCGCCTATTGGACATACCAGCTTAAGGTGATATATTTTTTAATAATATAATTACGTTTACCTACAGTCATTAGCTTTCGGCTTAACAATTTGCGTATGTAACACATATGGTTGATGCGTGTAATGACCATGATATTCACATGATATATATACTGAGTGTCCCATTTTAATCCGTCACTTGCAATAACTTTAAAATCGTGCATCGGACAAAAAAATGCTCCGGATGAAAAGTAAATGGTTTTGAGGGGAACATCTGATGCAGGGACCCTTGTCCCCCCCGAACTTCCTGGGGGGCGGGAACGGGGGGCAACTTTGAAAGCTTAAATAGAACTCCTTATTTTTTATTGCAGATTTGGATAGACCATTGAAAAATATGTAAATTTTATTTTGAGACTTTTTTTTTATCTTTGATAGATGGCGCTGCAAACAGAATTTTTTTTCTCAGTTTATCTGTCTTCAATTTGAAAAAAAAGGTGTAATTAAGTACGATATTCAAGTTCTTTTTAATTTTATGGGAGGAGGGGAAGGGGCAAGGGTCACAATCAGATATCCCCTCGAAACCATTAACTTTAAGTTAATGGTTTCAAGAGGGATAACTATAAGTTAATGGTTTCGAGGGGATATCTGATTCAGTGACCCTTGCCCTCTCCCCTCCTTCCATAAAACTGAAAAGAACTTGAATATCGTACTTAATTACACCTTTTTTTTCAAATTGAAGACAGATAAACTGAGAAAAAAATGCTGTTTGCAGCGCCATCTATCAAAGATAAAAAAAGTTTCGAAATAAAATTTACATACTTTTCAATAGTCTATTCGAATCTGCAATAAAAAATAAGGGGTTTTATTTAAGATTTCAAAGTTGCCCCCCGTTCCCGCCGCACAGGAGGTTCAGGGGGGGGGGACAAAAGTCCCTGCATCAGATGTCCCCCTCGAAACCATTTACTTTTCATTCGGAGCATTTTTTTGTCCGATGCACGATTTTAAAGTTATTGCAAGTGGCGGATTAAAATGGGACACCCAGTATATATATATATATATATATATATATATATATATATTGAATGCAAAAGTGTTTTTCTTCAAGTTAATTAGAATTAGAAATAAATACTTTAAATATGTAAAGTTATGTTTGGTATTACATATGCAATATGTTAGAATTAGTTTTTGTATTATTTTTTACATTATTAGTTATTGAAAAATAGCACAATAATTAGAAATGGTTAAATTAATTGTGTATATATACTCGTTAAACAAAACAAAACAAAAACGCGCTATTAGAAAAATCAGAAAAATTACCGATCTTCAAATAGGTATAACTCGGCCAATTTTGAACGAAATTGAATGAAATTTTGCGGCCGAAAAAATTTCAAGTCTCGTCTTTAAGATCATGTATCATTTAAGCGTTAAGCCACCACACAGAAAAAGAAGCGGTCTTAAAAACTCAAACATTTCTACATAAATTTTGTTTAATTTCAAAAACTGATAATGCTTTGGCGTAAAGTTATGATTTTTTGAAATTTTTGTTGCATTTTGCGAGTTTCCCGGGCGTAACTTTCTTAATTTTGGATGAAAATGGATGAATTCTCAAAAAAAATAAATTTAAAGCCTACTCTTTATGTCTGTACTAGTGTTGTCAAAAATATCTGGTTAACCGATTAACCGGTTCTTTAAATACTACTGGTTTCATTAAAACCGGTTAATAGGTTATTGTGTTATGCCAAGATATTTGTGGCCGAAGCCAAAGTTGAGGAGTTAAGGTCAAGCAATCTGGACGAAACACAAAAAGAGCTTTTTATTCCAAGTTAGACATACATATATACAAATTTTCTCTTCAAGCATTCGAAACGAAGTACAAAACTAAAAATAAATAAAAATACATATTAAGTAACCTTAACCAGTTACTAACAGTTGTAGAATAGTATGATATGAATATATTATTTATACTTGTTACTTAGTTTGTGAAAATTAATTTTTTTTGGTCGAATATACAATTTCTGACCAGCCTGGGCGGCACACATTGCATTTATTGCACTTCTCTTAATATTTTCAATAATCGAATTAAAATTAAACCGAAAATAAACAATGCAATTGTCAATTAACTTGACTTAATATTTTTACCACTTTGACTACAAAGAAAAAGTGGTATAGCGTTTGGTACGGTGTCTGTAACATTTTCAAAAAAAAAATTATGTATAGAAATCCTTCATATAGCCTCTAGATGACGAATCTGAACTTAATTTATGTGGGTGTATGTGTGTGCGTCGTCAGCTCGCTCGCTCGGTCGTAAGTCAAAATTTTGTGGCCGCAACTCCTTCTAGACGGTTCAACCGATTTTAATGAAATTTTCAGGATAAATTTGTCTAGTACCCAAGATAGTCATGTGGTTTTATTTTTTTCCAGTGATGCCAACTTTCCGAGAAAAAAATTACTAAAGTTTTTAAAAATTCATATTGACTACGTTATTTATTCGATTTTGAACAAATTTTCAGAAAAGATTTCCCTAATGCTCCCATTAATTATATAATTTTATTAATATTATTAATGCATTTATTGCACTTCTCGTCATATTTTCAATAATCGAATTAAAATTAAACCAAAAATAAACAATGCAATTGTCAATTAACTTGACTTAATATTTTTTAATGTAGCCGTTGGAAATGTCATATTAAATGCATTTGACCGTGTTTCTTTGGTAGAATATACAGTTTCTGACACAGCTTCACACATTTTATATAATCACATTCAAATTTAAGCGAAAATAAACAATACAATTGTCATTTAACTTAACTTAAGTAGACGTCATAGTTTCGTTAATATCAGATTAAATACAGTTGACATTGTAGTTATATTTGATGCTGTCACTAGTGGTGTATACATTTTCTATAATCACATTCAAATTTAAGCGAAAATAAACAATACAATTGTCATTTAACTTAATTTAAGTAGACGTCATAGTTTCGATAATATCAGATTAAATACAGTTGGCATTGTAGTTATATTTGATACTGTCACTAGTGGTGTATATAGTATCTAATTGCTATATAATAATATCATTATTGTACTAGTACATAATGACCTCAATATGTTAACGTCTCATCGAATTTTTATAATATTATACATACGCATATGTCAATTGAATAAATTTAAATAAAATAACAATTACAATTGTGTTATAATATCTTTCAACAATAAACTATACTTCTTGTACTAGTAACAGTGGCAAGTACGGGTATATTATTTTAATTTCTAATGCAAATACTACCGTAAAAAATTTGTGTACTTATTTTCAATATAAATTGCCTATTTAAATTTCTAAAATACCAATAGAGAGTCAATAAAGATTTTTTTTAAACAGTTAATTTATATAAGATCTATTGCTATTGAAGTTACAAATTATTTATTTGCTTTTACTTGCTTTGCTATCAAATTTGTTACGTGCAATATAGTATTTTTACAACAGTTATGTATGATATTTAGCAGTAAATTTTTATAAAAACTAAAAATATAGTTAATATTATAAATAATAATGAAATTATATTGAATCAAATAAATGTGTCGATTCTAATTAAATCTTTAAAATCTGTATTCATTCAGATTATTTAGTCCTTTTCTTCTCAAAATGAAAAATATCATTTTTCTTCAATCTTATCATAATATTAATATTACCTTACCATATTTCTATGTAGAAAGAGGTCATTATACTAGTAGTATACATCAATTAATTACTATACATCAAATATAACAGCATCAAATATAACTACAACGTCAAGTGTATTTAAGCTGTCATTTTCGGCGGACATATTGAAAACACTATTACATCAGGTTAAGTTAAGTTAAGTGCCAATTGCATTGTTTATTTTCACTTGAATTTTAATTTGATGCAATATGCATCATCCAGGGTGGTCAGTATCTGCATATTCGACCAAAGAAACACGGTCAAGTATATTTAATTTGTCAACTCCGACGGCTCTATTAAAAATTATTAAGTCAAGTTTCGTTAATTGACAATTGCATTGTTTATTTTCGTTTGAATTCTAATTTGATTATTGAAAAATGTGTGAAGAAGTGCAAGAAATGCAAAATATACTGCCAAATTTGTCAAAAGGGTGTGGCACAAACTCTTTTCATCATCCCGTTATCAGTCCTCCAAATATTCCTATCCAAACAAGCAACTTTCGCTTCATCTACATTCATAATTCCTCTCATACATGCTCTTTTATTCCTACTACTTAGAAACTTTCGCTCACGCAAAACACTCTCAATCATACCACTCCAACTACTCATCGGACGTCCACGCAAACGTATACCATCAAAATCATTCAAATAAATCTTTTTAACCAAACAAATACAAATACATATTATTCTAGAACTGTTAGTGTTAGTAACTTGTTAAGATTATTTGACATATATTTTTATTTATTTTTCATCTAGTTTTTCTTTTAAAACGCTTGAAGAAAAAAATCGTATATATCTAACTTGAAACAGAAAGCTCTTTTTGCGTTTCGTCCGGATTGATTGGCTTCGTTTATGCCTCGGCCACAAATAACTGGGCTCAACTCAATTATCATCGCTTTCTGCATTTTTATCGCTTTCTACTCCTCGTAACATATACTACTTTTATGTAGACTGAAAATAAAAACTTACTTGACATTTTTTTTTTGGGCTTACCACAAAAATCATCACTTTCTAACATAATATACTTATTGTCAGAAGAAATAAAATATTGTGTTACATTTACAGGTTTGATAAGTGTGATCAGAATATCGACTTAAAAATTCTGTATATTTCCTAAGAAAGTAAATGGTGATTTATTAAAAAAAAAGTTTCAAATACACAAAATAATAATTTCCAATTTCTCTTTCAAATATTTTACGTATTCAAATATAATAATTTTTTTCAAACGACAAGTAATAGTAATTTTTTTCGTAGGTGTCAAAATTAAATTTTTTATTACTAAAATTTCTATTTTAAGAGGAAATAAAGCATTATAATTATTATTGTTCTGGCACGTACTTAAAAATTATAATTTGAATATATTTAAATAATTATTATTATTAATTTTTTTTGTTTTTGGTTAACACATGAAATAAATTTGTGATACAAATATTGTTCATCTAGGATTGTATTTGATATAAATTTTAAAATATTTGTTTCAAATTTTTTTGCAAGGTCTCAAAATCTATGAGCATAAGAGATACAATAATATCGATTAAATTAAAATAAATATAGCCACTTTCTTTAACCTAATTATACATAAATATGTATTGAAACTAAATATTTAAAAAAATTAAATAATTTTTTTTTTAATATACTTGTATCACATATTTTTAACACAGACTAAAAATTATAAAACAATTTCTTCTAGGCCCCTATACATAGAGAAAAAAGTGAGGCGCTTGCAATAGATAATAGTAAGGAGTGTAGGGAGTAGCTATCGTTGCCCCACGTTTTTCTCTATGGGATTATAAATCTGAATGGGAGGGGGGGGGGGGACTAGGAGAAATTATTTTATACGTTTTAGTCCATGTTAAAAATGTGGAATAGTAAAATTATCTTTTATTTAAATAATTATTTTCTGCTTTTTAGTCTTGTTTTACTTTAACTTTAATTTAATTAATTATAATTTTATTAACTATAATTATAATTAATTAACTTTAATTTAATATTTCTAATATTATTAAGTAATTTATTAGTTAATATTGCATTATTATCCAGTTAGCTGAGCTATGTTTCAAGTTTCAAATTTCTAGCTCATCGGGAAGTTAGTTTAAAATCGATTGCAAAATTTGTACCGAACAGACAAACAAACAGTGGTGTTAAACAGTGAATTTTTCATAAATTTTTACCGACCGTCATATCACATATGATAAGGGACGTATTGTAATCGCATTGTTGATGTATGGTAGTGAATGTTGGGCTTGGTTGCAAAATCATAAACGGAAAATGACTGCTGTGGAAATGAAATTTTTACGAGGGGTAGCTGGGTGTAAATAGGAGAGATCGGGTACGAAATAGATTAGTGTATGATGAGTGTGAAATTGAAAAAAATGTTGTAGCAAAAGTTGGTGTTAGTCAGTTAAGATGGTTCGGACATGTTGAGCGAATGCCTAATGAACGTCTGGTTAAAAAGATTTATTTGAGTGATTTTGATGGTATACGTTTGCGTGGACGTCCGATGAGTAGTTGGAGTGGTATGATTGAGAGGGTGGCTTGCGTGAGCGAAAATTTCCAAGTAGTAGGAATAAAATAGCATGTATGAGAGGAATTATAATGGCGATGAAGCGAAAGTTGCTTGTTTGGATAGGAAGGTTTGGAGGCGACTGATTTCGGAATGATGAAAAGAGTGTGTGCCACACCCTTTTGGGTACATGGCGTGATTGTGTATGTATGTATGTATGTATGTATGTAATCGCATCAAATTTGTCATATTGAAATTCTTACAGATAAGCACGAATTAGACTTATAGTAACACGAATTTTTTAGCGTGATGTCCGTATCTATCGGTCTGGAGACACGTGTTGAGCAAATTCGGCTAAACGGCATAGCAAGATTATCAAAATAATATTCTAATAAATAATGAAATTTTAACAAACTTAATCTCATATATATCATGATCACATGTGACCAACAAAAATAAACTTTGCTGAAGATGCCTTGTGATAAGCTGCCGAAACGTCCAAATAAATAAGTGTTTTTATTTTCAATATTTATTATTGCTTTCAAACCTTCTTATTATAGAGAAAAAGAATAATTAAATATTAATTTAACATTTCCCCTATTTAATTATAACTAAACACTGTAATTATTAAATATAAAATAATACAAAAACAAAAGCTAAAGTTATCATAACTAAATCATTTTCTAAACAAAATAATAATAGGCAATTCCAAGAACAATAATCTTATTGTCGCATCGAATTCACACCGTATCTTCAATAATCCTAAACATTTAACAATCTCTACACACAATCAAAACAAATTTACATATACCGGGTGTTCGTTCGTTAAGTTCGTATGGGAGTTTAACATGCAAATTCGATAATTTGCGATATACTCCTTTCTCGAGTTAAATTCGGAGAAATACTTAGAATACTTTTTGATAGACAATAAAAAGTTCTATAATTTGGTTTTAGTTTTAATTTGCTAGCATGTGCCGTTTGGACGCTAGAATTTTTTTTTGATATTTTGGTTTTTATTTTTTTTCTCAAAAACTATGAGGTCTAGGAAAATAAGCATGATATGGAAAAATGCGGAATAATGAGTACTATACTTTAGTTATAAAACCATTATTCTACGATGCATCGTTTAGTAGAAAAAAAATTAAAAACTGAATTTTCGAAAATTTGACAAGGGGGATTTTTTCAAAGTAAAACTTATTTCAAAATTTGCTCAAAAAAATCTGAAAAAATTCAGTAAAATAGAGAAGAAATTTAGCTACATAATAGTTAAGTAACTTTTTTTTCTATCTTATTCTGGTTTGGCAGGAAAAATTATTGAAAATTCTAAAATGTTTTTTAGAATTTTCAATAATTTTTTCTGCAACGAACACCCGGTATATATTTACACCGTTTCCCCCCGCCCCCCAACATAATTATTATACGAAAACATGAAACCAAAGTCACCAGTGATACAAACTCCCAGCCATGTTTTGGGAAATTCTTTCTCTTTGATCGCACTTTGTGAAATCTTCTGGTGCTCTGGGTCAATGCCAAGCAAATCCCTACCACTTCGATCTTGACTTAAAAGAAATTTTTGCATTCCCCCCGCCTTTCTCGCTCGGATAAAAATCGTATGGGAACAATTGAGCATCGAACATTGCATCCGGGATATAAAACGATTTGCTGCTGTTTTCGATCAGCACATTCAACTGTTTCCGTTTGCAATACGCACCAAGTGAACCTTCTGCACGATGCCGGGAGTCATGGAGATGGCATCCGTGTATATCGTAAGTGTTTTGTTTGTGATTTTGGTTTTTTCAAGATTGGATTTTTTACTAATACTTTGATGGATACAAGATACACTGTAAAGAAATCAATGTAAATTTACATTGATAATCATAGTTATTTTACTATATTTTTAAGGTCCGAAAACCTACACCCCCCAATCTTCACGGAAATAAAAATAAACTATATACAATTTATGTGCTTTTTATGTGCTATTTATGTTCTGTAACCAATAATTTTGTGCTACACCGGAAATGCCGTTTTCAAAAAAGGGTGTAAGAATCCGTGCACCTACACCCTATCCTACTAAAATAATAATAATAGAGTAACCGCAACGGTCTGGAAATTATGTGCTTTTTATGTGCTAATTAGGTCCCGTATCAAAAATTTTTGTGCTGCATCGGATGTGCCGTTTTCAAAAAAGGGTGTGAGGGAACCGTGCACCTACACCCTATCCTACTAAAATAATAATAACAGAATGACCGCAACCGTCTGGGAATTATGTGCTCTTTATGTGCTAATTAGATCCTGCAACGAAACTTTTGTGCTGTACCGGAAGTGCCGTTTTTCGTTATGGAGGGAGGGGCACATCGACAAAAATACGTTATAACTTATAACGACGGATTTGAATGATAGCATCCACAGACAAGAAAGGTAAATAGACGAGACACTTGCAATATCACTGGCGAATGAGGCGCGATTACTGAAAGATCTTTAGAACTAATATGTATAGCTCGCGGTTTAAAATAGTACCATTAATATCTAGTTCATATATCGGTAAATAAATTGAAATAAAGAAAACAAAATTATATTAAATGTATTTATTAAATTTCATATTTTACAATATATGCTTTATAACTAAAAATTAAAAAATACAATTATAAAAAAAAAAACAAATATAAAAAAAACCATAAACATCTTAATAAAAACTTAATTAACCAAAAATATATAAAATGGAAAATGGAAAGTAACTAAAATTTAGGAAATCTAATATTTTCAATAGAATAAGTATTCAAAATTAATTTTAAAAATAAAAAAATATTAATGCATACAATTATTTAATTAAAAAATTGTTAATTTTAAAAAATCAGTCAAACTAATACAGGAAAAATATATCAGTTTTTTATATATATATATACGTAAAATTATAAAACATAAACATTTACAATATATAAGAAAAAAAAATAAATAGAAAAATTACATTTGTACATAATTTAGGAAAATATTAATTTTTATTTTCTACATTTATATTTATTTATTTTTTCTGCTCGTTTCATACGTTCACACAAAATTTTATACACACAACTTCAACGCAAAAACAAATACAAAAACGGAATTTCTGGTGCAGCACAAAACGTTTTGTTACGGCACATACGCACATAACAGCACATAATTTACAGACGATTACTATCACTATACAATTATTATTTGAACAAAATAGAGTATCGGTGCACCGCGCAAATATAATAGAAAAGCGGCACTTCCGGTACAGCACAAAAAGTTTTGTTGCAGGATCTAATTAGCACATAAAAAACACATAATTTCCAGATGGTTGCGGTTACTCTATTATTATTATTTTAGTAGGATAGGGTGTAGGTGCACGGATTCCTACACCCATTTTTGAAAACGGCATTTCCGGTGTAGCACAAAATTTTTGGTTACAGGACATAAATAGCACAAAAATTTTATACAGTTTATTTTTATTTCCATGAAGGTCGGGGGTGTAGGTTTCCGAACCTACTTTTCTTGAGAATAATGAAATTTTTCTGTAATATAAAATAATAGTAAGTAAAAAGTTTGAAGATGTTAATTTCTTTGTTACTGTGTTTTCAGATGTTTCTGGTCTTAGCAACATTGCTCGGCTTCTGTGCGCCGACATTTGGTGGCAAAGAACAGTTAAGTATTATTTTCGAAACAGTTATACCTTTTTATCTTAATTACTACACTGTTTTATATTCGAATAATTGAAAGCATATAAATGACAGAATTAAAATTTTAATTAGACAGTTTCTCAGTTCATTTAGTTGGAAGGAAAAAGTGACAGTGAAATTTTTTATCGCTTATATTTTGTTTAATTAAACAAATTAATTAGTACTTATTTGTGAAAATATTTTTATATTTTCAATATATGTTAAAATTTATATTGATAATTTATTAATTGAATTTTTATATAAAAACTGTGAATTTTTTGCATATATTTTTGTGTAATTTGTCAAAGTAAAAATCTATAAATCTATTTCTGCTCAATATATTTTAAATTTAAATTATTTTATTTCTAATTTATGTTCTGTATTAATATTTAAATAATCGATGTTTGGACGAACTCAAAATATGTCTTCAT
The DNA here is from genome assembly GCA_963966155.1 of Clivina fossor. NCBI lineage: Eukaryota > Metazoa > Arthropoda > Insecta > Coleoptera > Carabidae > Clivina > Clivina fossor. Next base: position 5,055,206 of record OZ014552.1, on the reverse strand, counting down.
CAAGGAAAAAGATACAAATGATATTTATAATAAATAAACAGAACATGGAAACAAGTTATTAGGTAGCAAAACACAAGTAACTAGATTATAAAATTTATAAATTGTTAATTTTGGAAACCAAATTTTATTTAAATTCACTGATTAATGTTATCTTTTTCTTCATAAATTTTTATTGTAATATAAAATACGTAAAGAAAGAGTCAACATTAATTAATGTGAATAAAATTTAGCTTCCTTTAATTAAAAATTTATATATATATATATATATATATATATATATATATATATATATATATATATAGGTATATCACTTTTTTGTTACTTAGTAACTTGTTTCTATGTTCTGTTTATTTATTATATGTGTTACTTGTATTTGCTGATAAAGATGTACGTTGAGTATGTTGAATACTTCAATTATAAAGAAATATTAATACAGAACTAGAATCTAAAGCTGTTTTAGTTTAATATAATGAGTTATGAAATATTTTTTACTATGTTAATTATTTTATTAATATAGAAATAGATGCAATTATTTCAAAGTTAAATGTTAAACTATTGATAATATTTGTTTCTCTGCTATTTTAGATAAAAAAAAAACAACAGAAAAATTTAGTTAGTCACCTAAATTTAGCGTAGCTTTGCTCTGTCAAACACTTATACTTTTATACAAACCGTGTGTTTCGCAGTGTCAGAATAGAACAATTTTAGATCTTATTTTTGTTTTAATTCTACATTGTAAAATATTCGGTTTAATTGGTTTGTTTATTCAAATACTTAATGTAAATAAAAATTAATTTCAGTGTGCATATACGACTTCATATACCTGAAATGGTACAAGACATTCATCATCAAAAAGAAATAATACATCACGATCATGGTGGCGGAGGTGGTCATGATCATGGCGGTGGATTTGGAGGCGGAGGCGGATTTGGAGGCGGTGGCGGCGGCCATGGCGGTGGCTATGGTGGCGGCGGTGGATTTGGAGGCGGATTTGGCGGTGGATTTGGAGGTAGTCATGGTGGCGGTGATGGTGGAAAAACAGTGATTATAAAAGAAATTCATACCGGAGGCGGCGGCGGCGGAGGTGGCCATGGCGGTGGCTATGGAGGTGGCGGTGGATTTGGCGGTGGATTTGGCGGCGGCGATGATCACCATGGCGGCGGCGGAGGAGGATTTGGAGGTGGCGGTGGATTTGGAGGCGGTTTTGGCGGTGGTGATGATCATTATGGAGGCGGTGGCGGATACGGAGGAGGAGGAGGTGGCTTTGGAGGCGGGTTTGGAGGTGGTCACGGTGGAGGATTTGACGATCATTATGGAGGCGGTGGTGGATACGGAGGAGGAGGTGGATTTGGAGGAGGTGGCGGATTTGGAGGCGGTGGTGGACATGACCATCATGGAGTCGGCGGTGGTGGATACGGAGGAGGAGGTGGATTTGGAGGCGGCTTTGAAGGTGGCCATGGAGGAGGATTGGACGATCATCACGGAGGCGGTGGTGGATATGGCGGCGGCGGGGGATTTGAAGGAGGTGGCGGATTCGGAGGCGGTGGTGGACATGATCACCATGGAGGCGGCGGCGGTGGGTACGAAGCTGGAGGTGGATATGGAGGCGGTGGTGGACATGATCATCATGGAAGCAGCGGTGGATACGGAGGAGGCGGTGGATTTGGAGGAGGCGGTGGATTTGGAGGAGGCTCTGGATACGGAAGAGGTGGTGGTGGTCATGGCGGTGGTGGAGGTGGACACCATGGTTATGATTAAATTCAAAATCAAAATGAAAAAAGTACTTCTCTAATCCACAAGTCTGTATATTTTCTAGTTCATCGTCATCGTGTACAATCCATCAACAAATACCATTGCTCATCATTAGTCATTAATACTCATCCATATACAAACGATCATTGTTGTTACGTCTCTTGTGTTTTATATTTGTATGAATGTGTTGTATATTTTATTGTTATTTTTACAAATAATAGTTTAAATAAATCTTATTGCTAACATATGTTTTTGATTTTTCACATTCATTTCCTGAACAAATAAAAGTGCACAATAACTTTAAATTAAAAAGAAATAAAAACGATAATTGATTGAAGTAAAAAAAAATATATTTGTACTATTAAATTGTTTGAAAAGTTAATTAAATATCTCCAAAAATTATATCACTAATTAATTCAATAATCAGATTAAATGCAAATGCAACCTATAAAATAGAGAAATCAATAATTTCTTGAATAAAATTTATAATTACATGCAATAAACAAGTGAGATAAATAAACCAATTACTATGGTTAATGTTCGCATTATTCTTCGTACAAGACACTAGCTTTCTCGATATATTTTACCACCTGTCTACAGCGACATTTCTGTACTTGAACATGAATTTTATTTTATGTAAAAGTGAAATGGGAAATTACTATATGGTTTCAATAGCAAATAGAAAGTTTTTTCTACTTTTTTTTTTCGATATTACGGTTGATTATTGATAGCAATGAATATTATTAGAACATATATGTATTAACAATTGTGTATGTTAACACTTTCTTCCTTATCATTTATATTATTTGCATAAATATTGCATTACCGATGGAAATCTTATGTTTTTTTTTCAAAATTAGTACAAGCAATAAGTCAATTTCCAAATTATTTTTATCAAATTTTGATTTAACTCTACAAGAATTTGTAACATAATACAAATATTTCAGAACTCATTATGTTAAAATAAAACGTTTTTAGGGTGGTAGTTCTGTATTAATATTTATTTATAATCGGCGTACTCTACCTACTCAACGTACATCTTTATCAGAAAAAAACAGGTACAAATAACATTTACATAAAATAAACAGAACAGAGAAATAAGTTATTAGGTAACAGAACTATATAACTAGAACTAGATCATACAATTTATAAATTTCTAATTAAAGGAAGTTTTCTTTAATTAAAAATTTATAAATGTTACCTAGTAATTTATTTCTATATTCCGTTTATTTATTATAAATGTTAATTATATCAGATTTCCTGATGAAGACGGACTCTGAAAACGTCGATCATTTATAAACTTTAATACAGAACTAGAACCTAAATATGTTTGAATTTAAGAATTTGTAAATACGCTGTACAAATAATGTTGTATACAGACTTTTGATTTTTAATGATTTTTTTTAATCATTGATGACCTTTATGACTACATGACTTTTTCTACTGACTTTGTAACTATACGACTTCTTCTTTGACTATATGACTTTTTACTATAATTGTAATAACTTTTTAAATTATCTGTTATTAATGATAACAATAATTTTTTAATACGATATAATTTATATAGTTCATATAAATACACAAATAAACAAGTTTCAATAAAAAAATATGACACTGACAACCAATATTAACAAAATAAAACAATTTTAATATTTATTAATAAATTGGAAACAGTTTTTTTTAACGAAAGTAAAACAAGTATTGATGATTTAATAAATGATTTTTTAAATTCACATATTTCGATCGACAATAAAATAAAATAAAACCTTGTTACTTATCTATTTATATAATTTTTTTCTAAAAATTATATCAAAATCAAATGAAAATAATGAAAATATCTCCCGTACAGTATTTCCGCAGTAAAATCTATTTATTCAGTGGTTAGCGTGTACGCTTAGCTACAATTTAATGTACGCCAACATAATATTCGCCAATTTCTACCGCACGAAATGTTTAATTCTATTTTATAGATGTTTTTTTTTTTGAGTTTATCCAGATGCCATAGTATTTGATAGTGATAGTACACATATATAGTGAAATTTTTATTCAAATGGGATTCCAAAGCCAATTAGGAATTTTTAATAATTGACTTACGTCTCTACATACTAACTGCTTTTAATCCGTTCCGTTGAACGATGAAAACAAATTACGTGTTTCGTGGCTTGATTCAACCGAACTAGCTTGTTGCTTTCAACGTGCTACGTTTATGCATAGTTTTCCAACGTTTAAAAAATTATAACTGTCAATCAATATAAATGGTAAGTGTCCTTTCATTTTTTTTCCCATATCTGACAATCCTAAACTCATATCCTAGCAACGAAACAAAAAATAAACAATGTTTGGTTTTTTTCTAAACGTCAAAGCCGTCAAAGTTTCGAGATTTTGTGCGATTTTGTGAGGTGAATATTTTTACAGGGTATCATGTAACCGTAGTAAATGACTCATAGCTTTGGAATCCTATTTGAATAAAAATTTCACTATCTTTCTGTTTGTTTAATAAAATTATTGTACCAATATTAAAGCTGTATTTTATTTTTCAAATATCAAATTAACATATTTATTTCTTAATTATTAATTGATTATAAATTATGATCAATATATTTTCGAAGTAGTTTCTCTACGGTCGTGTAATGATCTTCATGCCATTGATATATAATTTCCATTGGTTCACGTGCTTCGTATATTACTTCATCAATACTTTTTGTTTCATAAAAAAAATTATGCTTCTCCATAATATCAGTAATCTAAAATTATAATATAAAAATATTGAATTTAAAGTGCACGATAGAGATCCAGTTACATAAAATTAAGTTAAGTTAATCAAGGATTAATACATACATACACAATCACATTATCTATTCAAAAGTGTGTGACAAAAACTTTGTGTATTAATTTGAATTTAGTTTTCTTCAAACATTCCTATTCACATAAGCAACTTAATCTTTATTCACATTTATGACACCTCTTATACATGCTCTTCTATTCCTATACTAGTTTGGAAACATTCGCTCACGTAAAACACTCTAAAATCATACCACTCCATCTACTCATCGGTTTTTAACGCAAAATTATAGCTTCAAAATCATTCACATATATTCTTTTAACTAAACGTTTGTTTTTTGTGTGTGTTCTATAGTTTCTGTATGAGTTGTTTGGAAAAAAAACTAATTGGGGATAATGGAAAGAATTTGTGCTACACCCTTTTGAGTACATGGGGTAGTTGTGTATGTATGTTAATATTGCATTATTATCCAGTTTTGAGCTATATTTGTAAGTTCCAAGTCTTTAGCTCATCGGAAAGTTAGTTTAAAGTCGATTAAAAAATTTGTACCGAACTGACAGGAAAGAAAGCGAGTTAAGAAACACTATATATTAACACGTTCATTGCTAAAGCTGTTTTTCAGTTAAAAGCGTCTTATCTAGAATCTGTTACGACACAAATAACTGTCATGAATTCACAAAGACTAAAGTAAATCAAAAACATATTAAAAAAGAAATTTATAATGTTTAATGTTACAATTTGTTTCAATATCATGTGTCACAACATTTTGTCTGTGGTGGAAATCGCCGTATTAACCTCTTCGGGGGCTCTAAGCAATTTTTATTTTGGGGGCCCCATCCTCTAAAAAAAGGAGGATAAAGAAGAAAGACGTGAAAAAAAAGAGACGTATTTCAAACATATATTTCTAAAAAAGTTTCAATCAGAAATCAGAACATCTTTTTACTACACTTGTTCGCCTCAAAGTCTGGTGTAACTTATTTTTAATTCAAAATTATCATGTAAAATAAAAAAAAATTAATGTTTTTTTGTTTAGTTATATTCCCTAACTTCATTGTTGAATGTGAAAATATTATTTATTTTTCCTTCTTGAATGAGTTTTTCACTTCACTTGTCACTTGTCACTTGTAACGCGTTTCCACGCACCAGGCGTTCATCAGGCAATTGGGGTGGTTGATGTGATAGGTATTTATATGTTTTATTTTTATGGTGGGAGTAAACATTTTATTGGAGCGACTGTTGTGTCGGAAATGCTGTTAATTTTTGTTCTATTTTAACTATTTCCATATCTTGTATTGTGGCTGGTGTGTGAAAATTCTAAAATGTTTTTCAGAATTTTTAATAATTTTTCCTGTCAAACCAGAATGAGTTTGAGAAAAAAGTTGCTTAGCTATTATGTAGCTAATTTTTTTTTCTATTTTAGTAAATTTTTTCAGATTTTTTTCAAATTTGTCATAAAAATTTTACTTAAAAAATGTCTTTTGTCGGGGGCCCCTATTTTTCGGGGGCTCTAAGCACGTGCTTAGTTAGCTTATACCTTAATCTGACACTGCATATATGTGACGCTCAGCGGTGAACGTGTTAACACTATTTGATGATCTGCCAATGAATTTAATTGATGATGCAGATATAGTAAAAAAAATTATTTAAATATTAAGATATTTTAATTTGTAATTTAATTTTTTAAATTTTTATAATTTAAAATATTCAAGAAGATTTACTAGTGAAAATTTATAGTGAAAAAATTATAAATATGCCTATAAAATATATATATACCTCGTTTAGTTCTTCTTTCGAATTGAGTAACATCGAAATTAGATTAGGAAAAAAATAGCTCAAACGTTGCAGATTCGCAATTTGTCTCAGATGAGTTTTGAAAAATGTTTTAATCATATTCTTTCCAAATTCATTTTCTAAAACACTTTCAATCACGTAAACCATATCTTGAGTTCTTATTGCCGAATTAGTCTCGGCAAAAGTTATTTCCAAGTATCTAAATTAAAAATTACAATAAATAAATAAATATATATATATATATATATATATATATATATATATATATATATATATATATATATATATAAGTTTCTATTAGATACACATTACCTGTTCAAAATTTCCGTATTTTCTGTGCAACCCAAAGCAACTAAAATAGATACCTGTTGAGATACAACATTTGAAGTTTTGTATTTTTTAAATAAAAATTCCCAATCATCTATGCTTCCGTTTCTTAGGCCTTCACAATAGATGACATATAACATATCTTGCGATATTCTACATACAAAAAAATAAAATTATTTTTAATAATAATATTTCTAAGCGAACAAAACCCAAAAAAAAAAGGTTTTTGTAATACTTTTGTTAATTAATCAAAGTTGTAGAAAGCTCAGTTCTCTATTAACTTTCATAGTTTAATTATGTCTGTTCTATTTCATGCTACTTCTTTAAAAATAAAACTTTTTTATGTTCAAGTTCTGTATTAAAATTTATTTATAATCGACGTTTCGACGAAACTTAATATCTTGTTTTCATCAGGAAAAACTGATACAAAAGACATTACAGTAACTAACAGAACATAGAAAAAAATTACTAGGTAACAAAATAAATAACTAGATCATTATATTTTTTACAGTAAATAACAGAACATAGAAACAAGTTACTAGGTAATAAATAAGTGACTAGATCATAAAATTAAAAAAAAAATTGTTATCTAGTAACTTGTTTCTATGTTCTGTTATTTATTGTAATGATATTTGTGTCAGTTTTTCCTGTTGTTTTGACAAACATAATTTTTTAATTTATTTGTAAATTTATATTATTTCCTGTATTTATTAAACTATTTATATTTACATTATTTATTAAACTATTTTTTTAAACGGGACCCTCGCCGTTTAAAATGAAATTAGGTAGGAAGTGGCGAATATTAATGTTGGCGTACATTAAATTGTAGCTAAGCGCACTCTCTATTCGCTAAATAAATAGATTTTACTGTGGGAATACTATATGGGAGGTATTTTCGTCACTTTCATTTAATTTTGACATTTTTCACAAGACAAAATTCAATATTTCAGAGAAAAAAAAAGGTATATTTTTTCAAAGCTATCTAATATTTACATATATTTTTTTAATACGATATTTTTACACTATTATGATATACAAGTAATGTAGATTTACTTATGAGGTAATTATATATACGATGTGTCTAAGAAAATTATATACAATGTGTTTTAAAAAAATATTTTATACAATGTGTTTTTTTAAGAATTATTTTTGTAATGTATATAAAGAATTTTATATTTAAACAATTGTTGGAATAGAAGAAGAATTAAAGATCATGTCATTGATTTACGAAAAACTAGAAGATTTTTTCGTGATTCATTGATTCTCTTTTCTCGCAAAATATTTGAAATTTTTAATAGAATTTACAAAATCGCTTGAACAAAATTAGATATAACATCTAAAGAAAAATAAAGAGAGGGCAAAAAACTGAATTCTTGTAGATTTAAAATCTTTGTAGAAATTAAAGTTATAAAATCTAGGGGCCTAGTATTTGTTACTTACTGTTTAGGTAGATTTCCATATTCTCTATATTGTTTGAATAATCGAACAGCATCTTCTCTACATTGTTTAACACCATATTTGCAAGAAGTTTGAGTTATCAGTTGTTGATATGCTGTAGTATTAATACTGTCTTGTTTATTTATATCCAGATATAAATCGCTTAACTTTAGATAAATGGGCGCAACCAGATTTTTTATGTATTTCTAAAATATAAACAAATTGATAGATATTTACGTAGTAATTAAATAACATAAATAAAAATAAAACATAGTCCTGAATAAAAATATTGGGTTGGTTCAAAATTATAAGGCGTTTTTCTAAGCGGGTTATTTATTAATAAAAATTGTTGTTTCGTTTACTCTTTTTCATAAAAAAGAACCGTGACTTCTGAAAAGTAGTTATTGAAGTAGATGGTGATTACGCTCTCCGGAATAATCGTTTAAAAATATTATTGTTGAATTTTTATGTTTTTTTTTTTTTTTATAATAAATCTTGTTTAAAAAAACGCCTGATAATTATGCACCAAATCTATAATAATAATAAATGGCAAAAGTTTATTTTACTGTTATCAAATGTATTTACTTCAAATTTCATATACAGTTACTTTTGCACATTTTATGAATATAAAATTAATTTGTTTGTTCTGTACAAATTTTGCAATCGATTTTTAACTAACTTTCCGATGAGCTATAGACACTTGAAACTTTAAACATAGCTCAGAACTAGATGACAATGCAATATTAACTAATTAATTAATAATATCAAAAATATTAAATTAAAGTTAATTAACTTAATTAATTATAATTGTTATATTATAATTATAATCATTCCACGTCTAACTCGAAGCAGAGCAAAAGCACTACTGAAAAGACCTGAAGATGGCACATGAGACTTTGCCGAAACGTCATCATCAAAATCGACAACCGACAACTCGGAGCCAATCCCGGAAACCAGATACGACATATAACGTTCGCGGAATTCTAAAGCAAAACATATATATATATATATATATATATATATATATATATATATATATATATATATTATTTTTACGTTTTTATAAAATATTGTGTAGGTTTTACTACTCTAGTATATTTTGATTGCAACCAACAATACACATTTGTATTGCTGAGTAATATATTATAAAAATCAAACTAATAATTTTAATGGCATAGAAAAACTTTTCCCCACACCCCATTCAGATTTATAACTCTATATAGAAAAATGTGGGGCGCAACGACAGCTACTTCCTATATTTCTTACTATTATTTATTGCATGCGGCCCTTATATATAAATATATATATATATATATATATATATATATATATATATATATATATATATATATAAAATAAACGTTTTTGGTCTTTAAGCCAAACATAATCATTAAAGGTTCTTTTGCCACGTTTAACAGTTCTGTGGATAAATTGTGTTTGATAAATGATTAATATATAAAAATATATTTTTACAAATAGATAAATAAATATACGTACTTTAATATATGGATAACCAGATGTTCTTTCCATGTATGAAGCAATCAAATTTAGTTTCTCGATGGTAGTTTTCCAAGGAAGATAATTGTTATCATGTTTAACATAGTAAATTAAATCAAATGCTAAATCATATGATACTCGCCCTGTTCTTGCCAATTCCATGATATTTTCTATCAACATTGATCTATCTAACGCATTAATATTTTGAAAATCTTTCGATTTCAGAAAAGTTATTAACATTTTCCAGTTTCTTTCGTCATAATTTACTCGATAAAGACCTGTAATTAAAGTATAGAATTAAGAAAAATATCCATTTATTTCGGGTAGATAATTGACCGAATTTTTATAAGAAAAATTAGAAATTTGAAAAGTAAAATTTTCAAATTTATAAAAAATAAAATAAAATACATATTCCTAACGAAAAATAATGTTATGATACCCCGAATTGAAACTGATTATTTTGTGTTAGGTTTTCTCGATCTAAAAAAAATCGACTAACTTTATGAATTTTTTTTGCGAAACTACAAAAGATAACAAATCGTGGATTTCAGGGGGTGAAAACATATACTTCGAACTTCTTTCAGGAATTTTTTGGAAATCTTTTTTTTTTTTCAAAGGTTGTCATTTTGTCTCGAATGCATATTTGTTAAAAAAAATCGTGGATATTTGTGGAAAATCAGATAATATATCATACTTTCAAGTTGTCTTTCGATTTTTTTTCAGATAAACAGGGAAGAAGTTATCATTATCATTAGCTTTCAACAAAGGCTTAGAACTCGAACGATTTCCAACAAAAGTAAAAATAAAAATTCCGAAAAGAAACTCAAAGTATATTCTTTCACCCCAGAAAAACGCTGTTTGATATTTTTTATAATTTTGCAGAAAAAAATTCATAAAGTTAGTCGATTTTTTTCAGATAATATTATTGCCAAGGTGAAAATCCAGAACATACAATCTTGGAGAAACAAAACAGTGCATTCTACTCCGAGTGATACGTTTACAGGATTTGACAGTTTCTGTAAAGATTTCAATTTTTATCAAAAATTTACTGTTTTTTTTTGTTTGAATTTAACAATTTTATCAAGATTTAACGGTTTGTTTCAAAATCTAACAAGTGATTTGGTCAAATTGTAGCAATTTGACATTATTATCAGAACTTAATAATATTTGTAAAATTTTAATTATTTTAATCGAGATTTTGTAAAAAATTAAAATTAATTATGTGAACAAAAATTGACAATTTTTGTAAAAATTTGAAAATTTATATATTAGCTAAGAAACATATTTCTTTCGGTTATGCAATTACATATGTTGCTTATAAGGCAACAACAATAATAAATACATTATTTAACTAGTAATATAATGACTTTGTTCAAAATAGGGAGTTCTATAACGTAATATAATTTATCTACAACTGCTTTGTTATATGGTCATTATATATATAAAATCAGATAAATAATATTAGTCTTTATAGCCCAAGGAAAATAAAATACTAGTCTTTATTAACCAAGGTTAATAAAATATTAGTCATTATTAACCAAGGGAAATAAAGAAACGATCTTTATTAACTTGATTTCCGTACGCATGCTTCGTTGCTAGGCAACATCAACAAACTAAATATCTCTACGCCAGATGGCAGCAGTTATCAGTCAAAGTAATAAAATGACAGTTGTAGTTAGTTAGTTAGTTAGTTGTTGTTAACATCATAGATTTGAATAAGTAAGTACAATATTAAAAATATATAAGCAGTTGTAGATAAAGTATAGTATTTGACATGCAAATAATGCCTACAATGTACTCGGATGTTTTATTCCCCTCGCTACGCTCGTGGACTAAACAACATCCTTGTACATTATAGGTGCCATTATTTGCTTGTTAAATAATATACTATTTTTTGAATTTTTAATAATTTTCTAAATTATATTAGTTTTTTGTACCTGACAATCGTATATTGAAAATAACCCAATCATTTGAATTAGGAATTGAAACGGAAATCGGAGATTTTTCCGGACATTCCAGCCATAATTTTGGTACTGTATTATTGAAATTCATTTCCGATTTAGTTGTATAACAAAGCGGAATCCACCAGCATTGATTAGATTTTTGGTTATTACCATTTTTCGTGTCTAAAAAATATTGTTCCTAAAACAAGAATTACGTTTAATATCGCTTGTTTGTTAACTAAAACAAGTTGATTTATTATCGAACAGGTTACGCCATAGCTGCCATTCTATTCATCATATTAATGATGTATATTTTGGTACAAATTAAATATTAAGCAATTTGCAATACACAGTTTATAATTATATATTTGTAATTTCTGCCACACACATTTATTTGCATTATACGCAAAGCAAAAAAAAAATTGACGTTTTCAAGTTAAAATTGAAAAAGTTCTTCAATAAATACAATAGTCCCGTATTTCTAGCCCTTTTTAGAGCACTTTTAGTTAAAAGCAGTCAAGATGTCAATGATGTTTTGGTGCCTATGTTGATGTATGGTAGTGAATGTTGGGTTTGGCTGCAAAAGCATAAAAGACTGCTTTGAAAATGATATTTTTAAGTGAAGTATGTGGTGTAACTAGGAGAAATCAGGGGTTTGAAAGATCTATTTCTTGTTGAAAATATCATGCATTTAAAGAAATAATACATTTTAAATTTTTATTAAATGGAAAGAATATTGAAAAGACTTTATACAAGCTGTATTATTTTTTCGAAATGCAAAATAAGTGTGCGACGGCAATAATAAATGATATGTCTAAAAGAATCATAAATTCAATGTGCCTCAAAATTACAAGAATTTTACCTATATACAAAATGTTTTTATATATAAATATACCGGAGAGTGGAGAAAGCGCATTTTGGGTATCAAAAACTTTGGATAAGGACAGAAAATCAGCATTGAATAAAAGCAATTAAAAACATTAAATATGCGCAACAAAATATTAGGTTGGCTTAGGGTAGGTTAGGTTAGTTTAGTTATGTTATTCAATATAATCATAATGCGCTTATGCAATGTACACAAAAAAGACTATATGCGCTTTCTCAAGCCTCTCAAATATAAAATGTGTCTTAGAAATAAAAGTACACAGCTATATATAATGTAACTAAAAATTTGTATATACAATGTGCTTAAAGAATCTATATATATGCAATGTATCTCAAAAATTATATATAAAATAACAGTATATAATTTAAGTATATAAATAATTTTCTTAGACACATCGTATATAATTGTCTCATGCACTGTATTTCCGTGAAATAATACAGCTCAGATAAAGAAGGAGAGGAGAAAAATACGTAACTTGAATACTATAATGGTGTAAACATATTTCATTTAAAAACAATATAAGTAGTAGATAACTCTAAAAAAAAATAAATAATGTTTTTTGAAAAATGACAAAATGATATGAAAATGATGAAAATATCTCTTATACAGTATTCCCGCAGTAAAATCAATTTATTCAGCGTTTAGAAGGTATGCTTGGTTACAGTTTAGTGTGCGCCAACATAATATTCGCTACTTTCTACCGAACGAAATACCTAATTGAATTTTAAATGACAAAGGTTCGATATTCGAATCTTAAATTATTTGAGATCCGGATATCCGATTCAAATCTTAAGTCTGGATATCGGATCTGGATCTCAAATCAGCATTACTATAAAATGCGTTAGGTCGCAATTTGTCTAGTATTAAGAGGGACACCACCCTGAACACTCTGAAAATTGGTAAAGTTTGGGAGTTGTTTTCAGGTAGACAGAATAAAGCACATATTCCGTTGGTTTTTACATGTTTTAGAGCTTTATTTGGGAATCCACAATTTAGAAAAGTTTCAACTAAATTAATTGAAGTGCTGAGCTGTAATTCGCTCATTTGTAAATTTGTGTTTAAAAAACATTGGCCCGTTGTCCAGACTCCCAGGCAGCACTCAAACATAGAAAAACATTTTTTTGTTATTCTGTCCAAAAATTTAGGATGTAGAGTAGGATTTAAAATCGATAAAAATTACCAAAATGGCAGCATTTTGGAAAAAAAGTGTTTTTTTTTTCTCAAATAAAAAATCAACTTTGAAAGCACATAAAAAATCGAGAAAAGTAGATATCAAAAATATCCTACTCTACGTTTTAGAGAATTCAATTCTATTTTTTCTAGAGAAATAATCAAGTCAATTGGATCAATAGTTTTCAAGAAATCTTCTGAATAAGTTATAAAAACATGGTTTCCAGAAAAACGCGTTTAAAGTTAAAAAAAATCCTTGACGCAACTTTTTTAAAATCGTTGTAACTCCGCAACAAGTAAATAATAAGCTTTCAAAAAATGTAATGAAAGAAAAAACGATTTTTTTGAAAATGTCAGGATGGTGTCCCCCCTTAAATCACTTTGACCAAAAAGTATATAAATTAGAAACCTGTGTAATTTTAGCAATTCCCGTTTCATAATTTCTTATAATATTAACAACTGGATAACCAGTTTGTAGTGTCCAAGTGTCCATAATTGTTTTAACGGTGAATTGTTTAGGTAAAATTTCGTTTTTGTGAGCTTCCTCGGTTAAGGTGTCCCATAAATTGTCTTGCTCCGCATTTCCGTAACTATACTTCTTCAAATAATTTCTAATACCTTTATTGAACACGTTATCACCAAGAAACAGATTCATCATACGAATTATAGTTGAACCTTTTTTATAGGAAATATCATCGAAATAATCCATAATTAACTTTGGATCTTCAATAGCAGGTATTGCTATCTGGAAAAAAATTATTAAAAAAAGTTTATATTATTTGTGATTAGTAATAATAGATTTATGTGTAGTAATAAATTATTTAATCCATATAATTCAGTTTTGTTCAGCAAAAATTATAAATGGCTAATTTAATAAATTTTTGCATAGTATGAAAATAAAAATGATTAGTTTGATGTTATAATTTGCAATTAAAAAACTACACTGTAAAAAATGTGATATATATTTATGTAATTTTAAATAACTATTAATAGTAAAATTTTGTAATTTTTACTGCGATAATTAATGTAATATTATAATTATTTTTTAAAAATACATTTATATAATATGTAAATTTTCAATGTAAATCAATGAAACATGTAAAATATTTTATAATAATTTATACATAGTAAAAAATTTTTCAGAACTTATTATATTATAATAAAACAGCTTTAGGTTGTTCTAGTTCTGTATTAAAATTTATTGATAATCGACGAACTCATATTATGTAATATAATATTACCCACAGGATGGAAAAATACATATGTATAATTTAGGATAATATTACATTTTTTATGAAAAATTACATTTACAAAACATGTAAAATTATATAAATTATATAAACTTTTTACAGAGCTACGTATATATATATATATATATATATATATATATATATATATATATATATATATATATATATATACCGGGTGTTTGTTCGTCAAGTTCTTATGGGCGTTTAACATGTAATTTCGATATATTGCGATATACTACTTTCTCAAGTTAAATTCGAAAAAATACTTAGAATACTTTTCGATAGGGCATAAAAGTTTCTATCATTTGGTTTTAGTTTTAGCATGTGCCGTTTGGGCGCTAGAATTTTTTTTTGATTTTTTGGTTTTTTTTTTTTTTCTCAAAAACTATGAGGTGTAGGAAAATAAGCATGATATGGCAAAATGCGGAATAATAAGTACTATAATCTAGTGATGCACCTTTATTTTAGGATGCATCGTTTAGTAGAAAAAAATTAAAAACTGAATTTTTGAAAATCTCTCAAAAGGATACCCTAGGGAAAAATTATTGAAAATTTTAAAATGTTTTTTAGAATTTTTAATAATTTTTCCTCCCAAACCAGAATGAATTTGAGAAAAAAGTTTTTTAGCTATTATGTAGTTAATTTTTTCCTCTATTTTACTGAATTTTTTCAGATTTTTTTCAGCAAAATTTGAAAAAGTCTTATTTTGAGAGATTTTCAAAAATTCAGTTTTTTTTCTACTAAACGATGCATCCTAGAATAATGGTTTATTCACTAAATTATAGTACTCTTCATTCCGCATTTTTCAATTTCATGCTTATTTTCCTACACCTCATAGTTTTTGAGAAAAAAAATAAAAACCAAAAAATAAAAAAAAATCTAGCGTCCAAACGGCACATGCTAGCAAATTAAAATTAAAACCAAATTATAGAACTTTTTATTGTCTATCAAACAGTATTCTAAGTATCTTCCCGAATTTAACTCGAGAAAGTAGTATATCACAAATTATCGAATTTGCATGTTAAACGCCCATACGAACTTAACGAACGAACACCCGGTATATATATATATATATATATATATATATATATATATATATATATATATATGATTTACTAACCGGATGTGTTGAATTTGTTGAATCGAGTGCGAAGACATCTGTAATATGTCGATGTATATCTAAGTCAGATGCGTACCAATTTGGAAATAGTGCTTCGAGGGCAACGTATGCCATATAGGTGGCAAAACCCTCATTCAACCAGATATCCGTCCACCATTTCATTGTAACCAAATTGCCAAACCACTGATGCGCTAATTCATGGCCAATATTCATTGCAGCTAAATATTTGTCATTTACTGATGTTGTCTCTGGATCAACAAGCAGAAAAGGCTCGCGATACGTTATTAAACCCCAATTTTCCATTGCAGCTTTGTCAAAATCTGGTACTGCAATCATGTCTTCCTTTGGTAAAGGATTTGCGATATCAAAATATTTTTCGAAAAAGCCCATTAGTTTTGGACCTATATTTTTGGCAAAATCTACCTATGGATAAAATATTTTTCAAAACTTTTTGATAAAGTTGGCAATACTGAACTTTAGTGAAATTATATAATTTATGTAGTAACAAAAAAAAAACTTTTTTGAAATTTTAATTAATTACGGATAAATAATACAGCCATAATAATTTTTATTTAAAATTCTGTAATTTTCACTAATTTTATATAATTACCTGATCAAGTGCATTTTTTCTTGCCCATATTTTCATATTATTAGAAGCAGCAACAAAACTAAAATCAGATACTACAAATGCAAGTAAATAAGTTGACATTTTTACTGTTTCCTGGAATTTGTTCCACACCCAACCTTTGTAACCTTTCCTATAATACATATAAAGTATGTCTCAAAAAATGGGCAATTTTTTTATTATTAATTTTAAAAAAAAAATTATTCTTCATAAAAATCACTGCATCACATATAAATCAATAATCAAGAATCAAATTTGTAAAATATTTAGTGGTATACAGGGAAAATCTAAAATATTGATTTATGGTGCTTTTAAATTTAAATACAGGACAAAATGTTATTTGAAAATGTTGATAGAAATTAAAAATTATGTTCAAGTTTAAATTCATGGCCTTCTAATAATTAATTAATAAATTTAAAGTAAAAAAAAAACTACTAAGTAATTTAGTATTTTTGTTGGATTATTTATTGAATAAGATAAATCACGAAATAAATTAAAAATAAATGTACTTACTGATTACATCACTCATTTTCTTACGGCAAATTTGATAAACTTTTACTCCGTTTTGCAAGAATTATCAATAATAAATATTTAATTAATTAATAAATTAAATTATTTAATAAATAATCCAAAAAATTCTAAATTACTTAGTAGTTCTTTTTTTTTACTTTAAATTTATTAATTAATTATTAGAAGGCCATGAATCTAAATTTGAATATAATTTTAAATTTCTATCAACATTCTTTAGCATAAATCAATATTTTTGATCTTCCCTGTATACCATTAAATATTTTACAAATTTGATTCTTGATTATTAGGCCAGTCAAATTAGCAAAAAAATGGGGCAACCTCGGAATGAGAGATAATAAGCTGAAAATTTGTATACACCTTCATTTTGGCGTTCTAAAAGTTGTCTCAAAAGTCTCATAAAATCTCGTGTCTGCGTCGTAAGTTATTGAAG